>JANHFX010028733.1:0-23336 GCA_027560015.1 Chloroceryle amazona
AGATTAGAAATAAGGAGGAAGTTCTTTACCACAAGAGTGGTGGAGCACTGGAACAGGTTGCCCAGGGAGGTGGTTGAAGCCCCATACCTGGAGACATTCAAGGTGAGGCTTGACAGAGCTCTAGTTGAGGATGTCCCTGCTCTCAGCAGGGGGTGTGGACTAGATGACCTTCAGAGGTCCCTTCCAACCCACACATTTCTGTGTTTCTAATATCCCATATTAACAAAATTTACCCAATGCACTTCTGGATGTTTACCTTTATTATCTAGGAAAAAATGACAGTCTATCCTGAAGGTCAGACACACCCTCTAGTCTCATAGCTCCAAAATTTTCACCCTTGGATCTACAGTCGGTCTTTGAGATCTCTATAAACCTCAGCTCAAATTCCTAAGTGAAGGTAATAGCAACTGTTAATGCTATAATGCATAAATACATTTCATAATATCATGAATTGATTAGGGCATAAAACTATGACAGGGTGTCACCTTGTTAATAACATCTATAAATGCTGTTGTCCCCTTAGTTTTGTAAGTAAGCTAATTTTCACTGTAGTGAGTAAAGAGGTCAAAGGAGCTTTGTTGTTTCCATTTCATCCTGTATCTCAGCTCTGTGATTACGGAATCTTTGCACAAATGCTGAAGGACTAAATATGCTTTTTTCTTCTCCCCTGTTTAGAATATTTCACAATTAGTGTCTAATGTAGTTTAATATCTCCAATAACTACTGTGTGTCTAAGAGTCACAAGAGATATTTCGCTTACTTTCCCTACACTTGCAAAAGACCAGAAAAAATCTTCCAAGAACTTGTCAGATTTTAATTCTATAATTAATTGTACAAATATAATGGTGGAAAGGGAATGTTTCATTTTATTGCCTATTTACACAGAACTTCTTTATGTGAAACATGGCATCAGAATTGTAGCACTCAGTGTGTTCTTTATGTGAACTGTTCTAAATGTTTGATGAGTGTAGGACTGTTATAAATAAGTCCTTGTTGATAAGATTGGCGAGTCATCTTAGTATGAAAGTTAAAGGGAGGGGTTTTGTTACTCGTTCAGTGGAGAATATATTTGTCCTCTACAGAAACTGAAGAAAGGAAAAAGAAAAAAAGCAAGTAATAGGGTTGCTATTATTGCCATATTAATAAGCACTAAATATTAATGAAAGTAGTTAGGCCAAGGTTAAAGACAGTACAATTCAGTGATGTAGAAGACCGTTAATATACGTCTGTTATAGAGTGCGCATTTTTGAGAAAAAGCTATTTTGTGAAAAGCAATGTCACTAAAATACCAGTTATTTCATGAATTTCTATTTTAATTCTCCAAAGTCAAGAATATCACCGTACTTTCTACAATATCTTCTCAAATACTCTGTGGAATTATGAGTTTCTAAGAGTTTAGCTGACTAAATGTTCCATTATGTCTCCTATAAATTTGAGGTTAATTGGCCTTTGGAACAGCTTACACCAAAAAACCCCACCTGTATTCTGTCTCATTTTTACATGCTTGGTTTCAAACCACAAACACCCTGGAGCATCTTGTCAGACTGAGTCACCTGCTTGCCTGTGCTAATGTCTGAAGTATCCTGGTGCATCCTCTAATGGTTCTGCATGACTGTGAGTACACAACTACAGCTGCTTCTTGATGGCTTTTATAAATGAACTGGGGCATATGTCTCAGGGCATGCTTAGACATGCTGCTCAGCAGGCAATGGGGTGAAGATCCAGGATGTGCCTGGAGTCTGTCAGCTTTATGTATTCAGTAAAGTTCCCTTTTGGCCCTTCGTTTAGGAGAGGTATGTCCAGATGCATAAATCCCACACATTTCAGACATGTAAATGTATTCAGCACAGGTTCGATCTGTTCTCTTGTCATGGCAAGAGGGTAAGGAACAGTGTGACACTGGGACATGTGGATGTTTCCTTAGACAAAGGATTATCCATAAACCAAAGATGTGCTTCTGGAGAACAGGGCTGTGCCTTGCAGTGTGGAGCAACCTGCTAAATTGACAGCCATTGACTAGCAGTCCTGTTCTCCTGTGGTCCCCAAAGGTTTTACTGTTTTTCTCTGATCAGTTTAAACACATTCTGTCAGGCACACTGTGTCCAACTGATCCCCCTGCACAGTATCTTCACTCTTAATATTCTTGGCTATGAATATGATCCAGTTATAGACAGATCATCTATACACAAGGAAAGAGAAGAGGATCGCCTTTGCAAAAAGAAAAATACATATCCATGCTTATGGATACTCCAACTAATGTATTGTACATAAAAGCTAACTAGAAGAATGGGATTTTATGTCCTCTCCAGGTGGCACAATATCAGCACATCTACTGTTAAGAAGAGACAGCACCACTGCATTCAGAGTGTCATGATGAAGACTTGTTTAGCATAATTTTGCTTGATGGGATTTTTTTCTGCCCCAAACCTGAAAATTTTGCTCAAGCAAAATCCCCACTGATCTCTGTAACTTCTTCCTAGCAAGGATCAGGAAAGGCAAATCCCCAAGGAGGTATCATTGAGTCTCCTTCTCTGGTGACTTTTAAGACCTGTCTGGATGCATTTCTGAGTGATCGTCCCTAGTTTTGGTCCTGCTCTGGCAGGGGGATTGGACTCAATGATCTTCAGAGGTCCCTTCCAACCCCTAACATTCTGTGATTCTGTGACTTGTTGCCTTTCGATGAGGAATACTTATTGTATGCAATAAATAAAACTGTAGTCTTTTGTGAGGTTTTAATGTATGTTTCTTAAAGATTAATTAATTTGATTTATACCTATGCTAAGTTAATGGAATGTTGTCAAACAATTCAGTGAACTGCTACTGACCATTGGATATATAATTTATATTCATTAGAAATGGTGAGGGTTCCAAATCTTTGTGATTTCACTTTTACTAGCCTAATGCAATGAAAAACTTACTAGTATAGATGCAAGAGATTTTTCACATAATTTAATACAGTGATTTTAATTTTGGACTCAAGGAGTTAATTTTTTTTTCTCAGTCAAGACTTGATTTTTTTCTGTCCTTAGGTTCATGCAAGTAGAATCCAAGGATTTCTTAAGAAAAGAAAGAGCGAGTATCACAAGTCAAAATTACTCCTTTTCCCTCCTGTCCTTATTTTAGCTGTCATGATGGCTAAGACTATTCTCAGTTTTAAACTTTGCCCTCCCTCATTGTGTTCACTGCTTTCCTCTCACACAGGGAAACCACCACTTCAGTAGCACTTAGCCTTGGAAACTGGATGGAGCTTTGAAATGCTGCATTCTTGGGAACAAAGAATCCAAATTTTCATTAACGATTATGTAGCTCAGTGATGGAAAGCAATTACACCATGACTCAACCTGCATAACTCTTAGCAAATGTCAGGAAAAAGACTCATTCATAAAATTCCCTGAACTTCATATTTTCTCCGTTAAGACAATATTGCATTCTAACACATCTATTTCTGGTGAAAAGGAGAGTTCAGATGGAGTTGTAGTTTCCAGCATGCTTCTGTCTCTTGCATTTCACTTCTCAAAAGCACTTCAAAGACACTACTCCATGCTATGCACCTCTAGGCTTCAGCATCTAGTTCAAGGTCACTGATTCCGACTTGACAATATATGGTGTTATTTTCACCTTGCTTCTAATCACTGGCCTCTCATATGGTTCATGTATAACACTTGTGTGGACATTCTCTTTTAGAGCCATGAACGATGCTGGTTTGTTTTTTGTTCTTTGTAGCAAATTTCCTGCTGTCTTGTTAGGTACAGTCATTTTATTCTTGTATTACATCTTTCTACTAATTACTAGGCAAAAGGTTATGTCAATGATGTAGGACAGACTTTCTTGATGATATTTTGTATTTCTTAGAGCTCAGATTTATTTATCCTCTGCTCCTGAACAGGCAATAGTCTGACTCAAAGTCAGTGTAAGGATCTGCTGGCTACACTGAATAAAGGGCACTGTTCACAAATGACCTGATATATAAAGGTACTCAAGTGCCAAAGCACAGTAACAGTTCTACCCTGGAATGGCCTAAGCTTTTAGGAAGGTGTCTGCAGCTTGAAAAGTAGAAGTGGTAAAACTAATTAAAAAAAAAACAACAAAACAACAAACCAAAAAAAACACCAAAACCAAACACCAAAACAATCAAGTGTCTTCTCAGAAAGCTTCCTCTGGGAAGGAGTAACATCTGCCTCATTACATTTTCCAAAATTGTTTCAACATAAGCTTCTTATTTCCATACTTGATGTGGGTACTTGGGACTGTAAGATCACAAAAGTGCATCCTGACTTTATGTGGAAGCCCATGACTAGATATGAACTGCCTTCCACCCTCCTCTCTGCTTTTCCTAACAAGTCAAAGGATGTAGCACCACGGATGATTTCCAAAGGGCAACCTATACTCTCTCTCCCATGACTGTAAAGGCAACCATTAGAAAATGCCAGACACTTAAAACATCCAGCCCACACAGACTTCTGAGATACCACTGTAAGGAATAGAGCCAGCTCTTTTACATATCCTAATGATGATGCCACTTCCACTTTTTGCACATAATTGCAGTGATCCATGGACATACGTAGGGCATGGGACAACTGGCCCCTTGGTCTTTTCCTCTAACCCAAGAGCATTCATTTCCTACTAGGTGGTGGATTTTGGGGATGGGTGCTCACTGTTCACCCCTGCTGACATAATTTTTTCCACAGTTGGGAATCCGGAAAGCATTGGACCTGAAGGGAATTGGTAAATTTGACATCCTCCATGCATACCAAAGATCTTAACTTTGTATTTTAAATAGCACTGTTACAGGTTAAACAAAACTACACGTAAACAATTCTAAATACAGGGACCAAAATCTTGATTTTTGATGCTGTCAGATGAATGACCTAAGCTAAAATCAAGACCTCCCTTGATATCCCCACAAACATGTGAAGGACATAACTGACTGGCTTTCTCTGACTACTGGGTGCTACTTTCCAAATGAAACCCCTCTCTTACTGAAAACACACTCTGCAGCTACCCTGAGAAAATAATCTTCTCAGGATCTCATTTCATACCGGAATTCTGGTGCTTCAACTGGTTTCCAGAGTTGGAGTGCAAACTCAATATGAAAATAGATTTCCAAAACTTTGCGGTTTTTCCAGGAAAGAGTTCTTGCTTTTATTTTAGAGCCGCTGCCTATGTGGATGACTTCAGAAAGATTTAAACTTTGTTAAAGGTAGGGAGGAAAGCCTCACTCATTAGCATTAAAAATGAGGGCTGACTGTCTCATGCTGTTTAGATTACCAATCAGGCTACGACACTGGCTTTGCTCCACTGTGATTTACTTTGTCCTGGCTCTGAAATGAAAGTTTGTGTCTTTAACTTTGTGAATGTTTAGCACATTTTTAGAATATCCTGTCACCTGTTTTTTTAACTTATAAAGAGTTCACAAGCCTTTTTTTCTCACCTGTTTCCTGAGGAACAGGAATGTGAGCAGACAGCACCCTCTGCAGTGAATGATAGGGAACTAAGAGTTTGATCTCTGCCAGAGATTCTTATTTATGCTGTAGTGGATCTATCTGCTCAGAGTCCTCTCCCACACTCTGCTATCAATGGACAAGTGAAACAATGGAGTTCAGAGCTGGTGTTAAAGCTGAGACAGGCAGAGGCATCTCAGGATATCTTGAAGCATGTGTGATGTTGCAGAGAAGGGAGATGGTGACTAAATTGAGTTCAAAATATCTAAAAAGTTACGGCACGTGCTGTTTCAGCTGCTGTTGTCTCTTTCCTCCCCAGGGGTTATCTTTTCTCTTATGAGTACAACCCGGTCATGCTGCAGATAGATTTCAGAAGTTTTTTTTTTTCTAAGTTACAGATCTTTTACATGCAATGTGTTAAACGAATCACAGTCAAAGGACACATCAGTCATTTGCAGAATGGGAAGCTGATCCAAAATCCTGGCAGAACTGTGTAGCCCCAGATGTGGGCTCTCACCAGAGAAACAGCTTTTTACCCAGACCAGGTGTTTAATACCATCTTCCCATCCTTGTTTTCTTAGAGGATTCTCAGCTGCTTTTCAGTGAATCCTGGCCCCACTCCCAAGCATGCAGCCTTCCTCTACACAAGCTACTAATTAAAACAGGTTGGAAGCAGGTGTAGACCTTTAAAATTTTGACTAGTTTATGAAAACACATTTACTTAGTGAAAACAAAAGGTGGTAATTTTAAGTATCCTGGGGACTATGTAATAGTTTCTCAGGTCACTTCAGGGTCAGCAGAATCCTGTGTATGGAAACCTGAAGCTTGCACACAAGTGCAAACTAGTGGGCAGAAGCTCACCTTTATGGTGTGTGCCTTGTAGGTAGGTTTAGCCAGGTTTTGCTCTGTGTTGCTGTTCTTTGGATTCCTTCTGATAGGTGAATTCTTCAGTGCCCTGCAGCATTTTCCATGCTGGAGACACACACAGATAAACCACAGAAGTGGATAATTCTTTCAGTCTTTCTGTAATTCCATAGAGCTGCCACTAAGGGTTCATCCTGCTCATTGGACTATTTCATAAACCCTTCTGGGAATGCTTTCTTATATGAGAGCAAACTCTTGAGATTCACAAACTCTCTTTCTGCTGGGGCAGAGTGGCAACAACGTGGCTTCTACCTGCTTTTCGCAAATCCTTCTGGAAAGATAAAAATGCACTCAGAAGTTGGGAAGATTTTAAAAAATAAAGTGATGTTTGTAAACTGCTAAATTGTTTCAAATGTCAAGCACTCTCGGCGTTTCAGATTTGGTTAAAAGCATCCATGGCCATGTGTGTTTGCATACACACACCTGCATGTACAAAAAACAGTACAGAGACTCAGCAAGTTTTACTATGCCTGTGAGCTGGAATCTTAATACCAAATTTCAAATCATAACTTTGTGATGTTATAACATGGAGAAAGTTTAATGTTAAATGTTATTTTCTGATCTTTGAAAAATGTTTTGGCTCCCAAATCTCCCACACTATCCTTTCCAGGCTTTCCAAAATAGTCTGGTTTTAAAGTCACAGAGAGGCCTAATTTCACTGATACCCAGGCAGTCATGGCTAATGTTAGATGCATGGTTTTGTCTGGCTCTCTTCTTAATTGCAGAACATTAGTACTTATAATTTAAAGTGTGTTGGAAATGTGGCAGAATGTCCCTCTCATTATATAGCCACAGATAAAATGTCACAGTTTACTGGTTTTGACTCACATTGTTATCTGACACTGAGAATAAAAACATTTCTTCACTCCCATTGTTTTCCCTCATTCTGCCCAAAAGCAGAACCTCCATCCTACCTCAGACCAAAGGATCACACAGTATAGCATCCCACCTTGGAACATGGTGAAAATATTCCTCATGGCCTTTTTTTTTCCCCCCCAATAAAAAGCCCAAACTGTAAATGAAGTAAACCAAGATGACAGTATGTATATAACAGTATCATTTGGTAACATGAAACATTATCTGGATAACCCAGACAAACCAATATAGATCCACAACCTAAACTTTTCTTTCTTGCAGCCTGTAAAATCAACCCATCAGCATGGCAAGAATGTAGGAGGCAGATGCTACTGAAAGTAGCTGTGCTTGGACATTGTCTGCCTTTGAGGGAAATATGGAGCTATGCAGCTCAAGTAAACTTCTGTGGGAGTTTTCTCTGTAAGGTCCTCCCTTATAAAACTTGGAACAACTCAAATACAAGTGAAACAGGCTCTAAAATCCTGTATAATTTTAAACTCTCCCCTCTGCCCCCACCTGAGTGAGGCAGGCAGGATCACACACTTTCTTCAGGATGCATTTTACTATTGATACCTATTAGCTGCCTTGAACTCCTTAGTGAAGCAGAATACTTGGTGACTTCTTTGTGTGTTGTTGACTGGCTCACCGGCATTGATGATCTCTTCATTTCTCCTCCATTTACTTTGCCTATCAATTAGGCTGTTACTCTTCTGTAGTTGCAATAATTGGCAGGTTTTGCAGACACAGCTGACAGTCACTGCACCAAAAGGTGGGGGAGTATGAATAAATTTAAATACATATGCATATTGAAAATTAACCCCTAACTATTAAATATAGACACCCTTAACAGAACTTCTGAAATAAACAGCAGTCAAGGAGAATAATCCAAAGTAGCCCACTCACTGCAATCTGGGAATCTCAGAAGGAGGTAAGAGAAGTACCCAGCAGCCAGGGATGATGAAAAATGTTGGGACATTTGGCTTCTTCTCTAGTCTATCTTGTTTATTTTGTGTGATTAGCTGCTAGAGCATTTCTACTGCTATTTTTGAAAGGATATAAGCAAGGTCGAGTACTCATGTTGATTTTGGTGTCTTAGTTCCTCTCTGTGATATGGGAGAATTATTGCAATACTGTTGTTTCCCCTTTGAAATGTCATCCATGGAGAAGAGCCTCATTGTGCTGGGAATTGTTCAAACAGTCAACAGAAACATAATTAAAAGAGTTTATGATTGAACAGGATATATCCATAGAGATTACAAGGTACTTGGATAACGCAGTAAGAATATACAGTTTCTTATTTGCATACACCATACATGTATCAAGGCATTTCACTGTTACCTGCTTTACAGCTGCAAAGCAGAGCGGTCTGGTTTTACTCAGTGCTGGCTGTGATTACAAGAACTGAGTTTAGAGGCAATGAAAAGAGATAGAACTTCCATCAGCCTAGGGAAAAAAATAAAAGATTCTAAAATTTGGGGAAGAATAACGTATTTAGGGATTGGAAATTGAGAGGAAAGAAAAAAACAAAACGAAAACAGTTTTGGAGGGTAGGGGTTTGATTGCTCTATGTCTTTTAACATAGAAAATAGCTTTTATCTGCATTGAGGATTTGTCTTGGACAGATAGGGTCTGTAAACAGTCATCTTGGTTTAACCTTTGCAGTTTTTATGGTAAAATTGGTACAAAGGATGGGAAGCACACCTAAAATGTAATTCAGTGATAGCATTCCTTTCTATACTAACTTGCACTGAGCTGAACATTAAAGATGAAAAAAAAGAAAACAAGAAAACAAACAAAAAAACTTAAAAAAAAAATGAGTCTGGAAGTAAATCCCCTGAGGTAGATTTTGAAGGTGAACATTTTCCTGCCTCCTTGGGTACTCCAGCTCCTACAGACTCAAGGCAGCTGTATCATTTGTTGGGCTACAGCCCAACATAATCATGTTCCTGGGCACCAGTTAATACTTCAGGTCTGCACATTTTGAAGGTTGCATGCATTTCACCTTGCCTTGGTTGTTCGAGTTTTGAAAAACATGACTGGGATCCAAAATGTTTCATGGCACAGAAAGCCAGGTCTGTATGTCCTGATGTAATTTAGCTACTGGTTTAAACTGTTGTTATATGCTCACATGTTAACATGACACTTTCCCAAAAGTCATTACAAATAAAAAACAATGAAGGTGCTTAGCATTTTCCTGGATTATTTCTTTGCATACTGGCACAGCGTAACAGATTATAAGAAGACTGCAAAACTAGGGAATCCAAATGTCTTGTTCTCTACCTTACAAACTGTACATGTTTCCCAGAAATGATAAAAGTAAAATCTTATTTATCACAGAACAGAATGAAATTAAGTGGAGCTTGTGAGTAACAAGTCAGAAAAAATGGGACTGAAGTTATATTAAAGTAACTGCTTTTACAGACAGAAATAAAATAGCACTTTCTGAAAATCTGGAGAACAGTCAGTGTAGAAAAATAGCCGTAACAATGCACTGTCAGTATTGATTTACATGAAATCCCCTAATAATACCAAAGCTCTCTAGATGGCAATGTCAACATATGTTTCAGAATATCATGCAGTTGCCTCTCTCTATCCACTACCATTTCAAGCTAATGAAACTGCCTTTCCTAAATTTGAAATTGCTAAAATAAAGTGGATCCCACAAACAGAAGGTAAAATAGAACCACGTGTTGATTCAGCAAGTCACTTAAGTCTGCATTTCTGTTTAACCACCTGTTTATTATAGACTCATAGAATCATTTTGGTTGGAACAGACCTTGAAGATCAAGTCCAACCATTACCACCACTAAACCATGTCCCTCAGCACATCTACATGGCTTTGAAACCCTGCCAGGGATGGGAACTCCACCACTGCCATGGTCTGCCCGGTCCAGGGCTTGACGACCCTTTTGATAAAGTTGTTCCAAACATCCAAGCTAATCCTCCTCCTGTGCAGCTTGAGGCCATTTCCTCTTGTCCCATCACTTGTTTCTTGGGAGAAGAGACCGACAGCCAGCTGTTGCCAACCTCCTTTCAGGAAGGTTTTTTGATATAGTGTTTATGCCTTATTGATTAATGTTTATGCCATATTGATTCTATTTATAGCCAGACATGACCTTCAGCATCTGTCCAAAACAGAAAACTCATGCACAAGAACCAAAAAACTTGGGACATAGGGAAAGGATGAAGAGTTTGTTAGTCAGGAGTGGTTTTTGGTTGTTTGCTTGCTTTGTTTTTGCAGCAGTTCACTATTAGTTAAAGCAAAGACATGGAAATCTCATGTGTTCTTTTCTAAGCAGGAATTACAAATGTTCTCTTTTTGCTTGAATTGCATTCAACATAGACTGACACAGTGATTTGTATCGTCTTCATCTCGTCACCTCACATTTTTCTCAAAGTACAAAAGAGAAGCTTTTAACTTTACAAATTTAACCCAGAGGATATTCCCTGGGATTACATTTTAATGCCTAGGCAGCTTGCCTGGCTTTTCACCATTGCAAACCTGTTTTTATTATCCATGCAACTTGCACTGCATGAGAATCAATAAGCTAAATCAGGAGCCAATTATCCAATCTTTTTGATTAATTAGTTTGAAGTGTGGTCTACATGCTTTGACTTTTATTTTAAGTTTTGTTTCTGACATTTTGTAGGGGCTGTCTTGATTCCTTTTTCATTTTTCTCAATGCAGCTTCTGCTTTGTTCTCCACAGGGAAATTAGTTTTCTGCTCAATCTTTCATGCATACAAAGAGTAACTGTGTAACATTTATTTGTGGAATAACTAGTGTTTTTGTGAAACCACCTCTTACAGTATCTGTGATTCAGTGGCAGAACTGCGATCTGTTATGTCAACAAAATGGAAGAAAAATAATGACTTTGAGGTGTGGAGTTCAAGGAGTTAGTAATCAATACAAAATGTCTTAATGCCTCCCTGTATTTCTTCTGTAAAGTTAAACTTCTGTAAAGCCTTCTGGTTTAATACTTCAAACTCCAAAATGGACCTGTTACATTAATGTAAATCAGTTTAAAATATTACAGGAAACAACATGTTTACTAGAGGTGGCAAGAAAACACATCTGGTCAAAAACCTATTTATGTTTCAAATATTCATCATAAGCTTGGCTATATATTTTCTCTCTTTTTTTTAATTGCAATTAAAGATTAAACTGGCAGAAATTAATATTAAGCGACGACATTACTTTGTGATTATAAGACTATATGCACGCAATTAAATATTTTATTCATAAAAAATGATGCTGAATATTCAAAGAACACTTTTTTTCTGGTCAAGGAAGGAATTATAATCTCTGAACTTTGTTACTAATAACCACAGTGTCAAAGAAAACAAGGAGTTATTTCTTTAAAGGAAATTGTATTAAAATCTCAATAATGCATAAAGAATAGTATGAATTTTTAGTATGCTGGAACAGTAAGTTCACAGTTGTCTTCCATTTTCTTCCCTGGAGGGAAATGTTCTTAACATTTGTATAATGACAGCTAAAATTCATTCTTAGAGACTATCTGCATGGACATGGTGAGACCAGACTTTGACGGTTTTACAGTGAAGATGTTGCAATGTGAAGATGCTGTCCAGTTACAGGCAGCAATAATAAAAATAAGAAATATGAGAATTAACCAAAGTAGACAAGGTAGTTATTTTGAGTTGGACAAGTCTAAATTCTTCTGAAGAAACTGAGAAAACAAAAAACTTTCCAACATCTCTTTCCAGAAACTAATACCAAGTGTTATATTCTGCCATTTCCCTTTTATGCCTTATTTTCATTCTGAAAGCAACGAGAGCAGACAACTGCACTCCAGAGAGCTCCTAAGAATGTGGTGATCATTGGTGCCATTGGTTGAAGTGTGGGACTAAAAACATTATAGGGAAGCAAAGTAATATGAACTAAAGCATAACAACCATATGAAACTGGAGAAAGCTGATGGAGAAAACCCACATTATGTTGGACATGAATTAATAATGGCATCCTGGTCAAGAATGGCAAATCCTGAATAGAACAAAGTCTCTCCCAGCCCTAATACTTTAGACTTTTCTGACTGACAAATGTCACGTACTCCATTACTTTTTTAATCACAGCATTCCCCCCAATTTTGTCCATTCTACCTTTGTTCCTGATCTGTGTGTGCCTGAATCCAGTACCGGGATCCAGCTCCTGAACACAGCTCCCATCTGCTGCTGGCCCAGTCTGGGACTCCCTCAGTGCCTGCTCCACAGCATCAGTGGTGACAGTGATGTAACTGGGTGATGTTCGATACTGTGTTTGCATATATTCAATTTTTATTATTATTTTCATTTTCATTCAAGCTGTTCTGGTTTCCTTTTCTAATCACTCGGTCTCTCTCCCTATTCTCTTTTTCTTCCCCTTTGGGGAGGGAGAGGGGTTATAGTCTATGGGGCTACCCTGACCCTAAACTGTGACAACCAGCAAAAAAACCCAACCAAAACAATCTCCAGAATTACTCAGGATTTAGAGCAAATTCCATAAACTGCAGCTAGGAAAACGCTTTCTTGGGAGATGGTCTATTCGGTAACTTTCTCATGCAAAATGCTATCCTGAATTTTTCTCATCCATTTTCCTGTGAAACAGATAAGACTAGATGTTCTCAAAACTACCAGAAAGTATCAGTGAGTGGTATGGTCCAGTTTGCAAAGATTCATTAAGACTTCAGTTTATAACGATCCCCCACTAACACTACGCTTAAGTGTGGCTAAACTATGCTACTCATGAGCTTAACGTCAGGCATCAAGGCTCTTTGGTGCCCAGTGTTGTTAGTTCCTTTTCTGAGCAATTAATGAGCTGGGACACACTAATAAGATTTTAGTAATAGTCTACTAGTGCATGTCAATGTATCTCCTCCAGAAGCTTTGCAGATAAGTATCTGTACGTCTTCAAGCTTGACTCTCAGGGCTATGAAAGCTCTCTTCTCTCATCATCATTTGTCTGTTTGGGGGGATGACAGATACATTTAGCAGTAGCTTGCAATTATGAATTTTATTCAAAGCCCATTAAAATCATCAGGCATCTTTCCATAGGCTTTGGTGAGCTTTAGGTACAATGTTTGTGTGTGCAAAATCAATCAATCTATCTATCCATCCATCCTATTGAGGATATTTTGGACTTGCAGTGATGTATCTGTCTACCTTGAGATTACCAGGAATCATAGGATCATAGAATAGTCTGGGTTGGAAGGGACTGTTAAAGGTCATCCAGTCCAACCCCTCTACACCAAGCAGGGACATCTGCAGCTAGAGCAGGTTACTCAGAACTCTGTCCAACCTGAACTGGAATGTTTCCAGGGATGGGTCATCAACCACCTGTTTAAAACCTGCTTCAATGTCTCATTGCCCTCATAGTAAAACATTTCTTCCTTATATGTAGTCTGATTTTACCTTTTTATTTTTTTTATTTTTTTTTAAATTAAAACCATTGCCACTTGTCCTATCTCAGCAGGATATACTGAAAATTTTATAGCTTTATCTATTTCTGTATCTATATCTGTATCTCCTATTGAGGGTATTTTGGACTTACCGTGATGTATATTATGTATCTACCTTGAGCTTACCAAAATTCACAGAGAAGTGATTGTTATTTGAAGTTTCTTTATGTAGGTTACACAATTTGATTCTGTTTAGCCAGTGGGAAATTCAGAAATAAATGAATATGTAAATAAATGAAAACAACACCAGTAATCTGCTTGGCAGTAGCAGGGATACAGTTAATTTCAGGTTCTTCCTTATGACATTTTCTTCGTCTTTGAAATTAGACTTACATTATTTCAGTACAGACATGAAAGATGTTGTGCTGCCACACTAAGGGAAAAAAAAGAGAAAATGATGGAGGAACTCTAACTCATTTTAAAAGAACTGAATTTCTTGGTGGAACCCAGACTTCAAAAATAATTATGAGAAGGTGGAAGGAAAATAATACAATTCTTTTCTTTCATCTTAAGTTTGATTTTTTTTTATTTTTCCAAAGGCAACGGATGAATTTGGTCTAATTTTAGAAGCATTTTTCTATCAAGAAAATGGCTAAAGACATTGCTCTTGATGAAAGTTCTGTCAAATCTGATTTAATCAGGTTTCCTGGCTTTGGTGGGGCTTTTTTTCCCTCCAGATGCTGATGAAGGCTAAAAGGATATATTAAGGACTCTGACAAATAACATTAATGGGGAGCTGTTTCATTTCTCTACAAACTGACAGTCCAATTTGAATTGCAGCTGGTGCTGGAGCAAGAACAGATTAACCAAGCTACACCAGGATACTGACCCATCTCCAGCAGACTCTACCATGTGTTACTGGGGATTAAGAGGGACTAGAGAAAGAAGCATCTAAATTCTGCATCTGGCAGAAATAGCAGCAGGCAAACCAAAGACTCAGTGGAAAAGTAAGGTTGTAAAAGTGATTAGTTAAGGTCAACCCTCTTCCCAATAGCACAATGGTTGTGGGATGATGTTGGGGAGATCTAGGCCATCATGCAGCCTTTGGAAACACCAAGGCCTACATTGATCCCACCTAACTTTAGATTTCTAGGCAGTGCACCTGTGTCAGGCAGATGGTAGCCCCTGTGGAACTGGTCTGTCATCAGTAGTGACAGAGAAGCAGTTCTGAAGGAAGATTTGTATCTTTGGCCTCCATCTTCATCCATTAACTGTAGCAAATGCAAGGCAAAGGGGTCCCTAAATAAGGTGCCTTCCTTAAATGACTAATTAGTTGTAATCCATCTGAGTTGAGACTTATGGATCCAGGGAGATGTCTGCAGTGTGCAATTGAATTTTTCTGCTCTTTCTTTCCCCAGTTATTCCCTTGATTTCTTCATCCTTCCTTCTCTTTTTCTCTACCTGATCCTTTAGCTTCCTCCTGTTTCTCAGTGTCTGCTTGTCCACACATAGTAAAAAACCACCATACTCTAAAACAACAGGCAGGAAAGAGATAGTCAGCCACTGTCACACTTTGTGTGTTTTAACTCTTCCCTCTCTCCTGTCTGTAACATTTCTGCTTAAATTGTAAGAGAAGAGGCACTGGCTGCTCCTATTAGTGCAATGCCAAGCACAACAGGGACCTTTAAGTCCTTAAGTAGAAACATAACAAAAGCAGTAAGAGCAGTAAAAGAGTGAGTGGGTCAGCCAGCTTCCCTTTTACATTTGCAAGCTGGAAGGTTCACACCAGTACAAACGAGAACACAGATGAATGAGCGCTCTAGTTTCATGTGCCAAAATCTCAGCAAATAAACTGCGGAGCAGGTGTTCAGAGAAATTAAATAATTCAGAGTAATTTACAGTGGCAGGAGCATCACTTTGAGAATTGATAAAATGCAGGTATTGAATCATATTTTATTACATTTTCAACTAGTAAATGTCAGCTGCTTTATTGGTTTTAACATCGTATCAGGTGCTCCAATAAATTTACAAATCATGACGTTTGGATTTCTAAAAAGCATGGACTACTAACCATGGATACCATTAATTCTGCTTCATTTGTGAGTGCTGTGATGCTAGAGATGTATTTTAGTTGTGATTTGCTCCCATTTTAACCAGTTCCATAGCAATTTATGATACAATTTCTCTGAGTCTTGAACAAATGGTTAGTGGTTAATAGAACACAGTGATTCTTTTGTTTTAGCTTATGTTCTATTAACAGAGTTGTCTTCACTAGGATCTAGAATAATAATAAACCTGATTTGCAAGCTAATAACATGCCTTTCAAAGATGGATAATAGAAGTGACACCCTCTAAAAAAAAAGGCTTGGCATTTAAAATCATGAACTGGCTAAGCAGGCAATTAAAGGCATGGTGAATGCCAAAATCATTTAAAAGAGCTCACTGTAGAGTTTCAATCTTCAGTTAATGAAAAGGGAATGATTCCTGTTGCTAACAGAGATTGAAAAAAAAATAAAAATCCATCAGCATGGGCATCCTAAAGACATTTATATAATGCAAAGTAAAAAAACCTCCACGAATTCTTTGAAAGCATAGTTTGATATCTAATGAAAAGACAGCAAACCAAGGTCACTAAGATGATTTTTATGCTCCTTGAACATGACACTGACCCTTTCTGATGACACTGTATGTTGCATTACAGTTAGGGCTCTTTCCCATTACTACAGACCTTTTAAATCATGGTGTATTACTCTCCCAAATTAAATAATATCATTATGCATTAATTGAGTCTCTCACATTGGAAATATTACAGAGGACTCTCTCTATAACTCTCTGTCTAGGAATTGCTTCAACCAAGAGTGATTTGGAGGTGTCTTCAGAGTAAGGAAAATGTTTATCTTTCACTTTTTGCAGCATCTCCGTGAGTCACACTTTAGCTAGAAGGGGGAATAGTTTGGGATTGCTACTGCAGGGTAAGTTTGGATGGGTGAGGTGAATTCAGTGTGGGTGGCAGGTCGACATAGCAACTAATATAAAAACTTGCCAATGACAACAAGTGGGAAGAATCAATATATTTTTAGTGCGTGCTAGAGAGATGGTAGTGAATTCAAAACTAGCCAAGCTCTTAACTTCCCTTCCTAACATAAACAAAGGGTGCCATCTAAAGAGCACTAGCAACAACTCCTGCCTTACAGGAACAAACTTTATTCACTACGTCAAAGATTATTTCTATCTGTAGGTTCAGCAGCTCAGCTACTGTTGACTTTGACCTTAAAGTAGTTAATGGCACGAGGAGATGGCTCCTGACAGGGCACATGACAATAAAGATGTTGCCTCTGAGCTTTTAAATGTTATCCATGTCTTTTTTTTTTTTTTTTTTCTTTCTTGCAACACGGTGGGTATTGTGAGGGTGTTTTTGTTGTCTCCTTTGTATTACCTTTATCCAGCTTCAGATGCAAACACACCGACAAGGATCTTGCTGCAGTGAAGAAAATTGCTATAACCACTCTAGGGAACATACACAGTTACCCATTCCTTGCAATTTCCACCTAGTGCTGCACAATGCAATTAATGTAACAGGTATGATTTTTTTCTGTAAATCGCCTTCTCAGTGAAAAGGCTTCTATAAGCTGAGGTGCTTAATGCCTTTGCCTCAGTCTCTAGCAGTAGAAATAGTTGTTCCTTAGACACCCAGCTCCCTGAGCTGGAAAACAGGGAGGGGGGTCAGTATGAGACCTTCACAATCCAAGAGGAAACAGTCAATGAACTGCTACACCACTTAAACATACACAAGTCTATGGGGCCAGATGGTTACAGCCAAGAGTACTGAAGGAGTTGGCAGATGTGTTCACCAAGCCCCTCTCTGTCATTTACCAGCAATCCTGGCTAACTGGAGAGATCCCAGTGGACTGGAGGATAGCAAATGGGACTCCCATCTACAAGGAAAACTGAAGGAAGCATTGGGGAACTACAAACCTGGCAATCTAACCTTGGTGCCAAGGAAAGTTATGGAGCAGATCATTGTGAGTGCTATTATGCACCATATCCAGGACAAACAGCTGATCAGGCTCAGTCAGCCCATGGGTTTATGAAAAGCAGGTCCTGCTTCCTGAAGAAAGCAGCAAAACTATCATCCTTAGTTGAAGCTCTTCACTACTTCTGGACCAGCAGAATCTCTTTCCTACAGCTAGAACATCAGGAGCTCTGTGCAATGGGGTGCAGAATAAAGATCATCCACAATGGGCAGCCCCATGTCATTCACCTCTCAGCATACTCTGTCATGATCCAAGAATTTTCATATATGGAAAGAGTTCCAGCAAAGAAAAGGCAGAAATCTGGTGCTGTATTTGTGGCATACTGATAAAGAAGTGAAAAGCATAAACTACAGTAACAACAAAATGCATTAATATGAACTTTGTAAATGTAGAGATATTACAGAATCTCAGTCAATGGAGTCCTTTTAAGATAGGCTGGACAAAACAGCTGAGAGAGTCAGAAATTATACCCAATCCTAACTTGGGATGCACATACAGACTGACTCATCTCTAGAAGCCACACAGAATGATTTTGTGCATGATTCTAGCCTTAAGTGTACCAGAAAAAAAAAAAAGGGGGGACAAGTCGTTAGAGATTTTATAAATATATTTAAAATTATTTTAAAATAAATAAAAATATATATATACTTCCAAACTTTATCGAATTTATCCCATGTACTTGTGAAAACACGACTACTTTATTGCCAGGACTAACACTCCTTTTTTTATCTAATGGAGTAAACATTACTGACCTTCAGAACATTGCCCACCTCGTGGTCATGCTGTGATGCATTCAAGACTCTCAGATCAAAGACACACAGCTGTTTAAATGGTTCATCACAAGTAGAATACTTTCAACCTGCCACATTTAGCCTGCAGCTTGCAGCCTTAATTAAGGTCAATCCACCTCCTCTTGCTTAAATCAAGCCATATTAAATTATCTGCAAGATCAAATCTTAATTTAGGAAGTTATTTTAATTTCAGCAGCACTGTGATCAAGTGACCTCTAAAGGTATGAGTTAATATTTCCAGGTGCTGCCACCACTGTTCCTTGGGGTTTTTTCCAAAAATAAAACTGAAATTACTGCCATTCTTTTTGCCCCTTTGAGGGCTATGATACCACCATATGTGACTAGCACCAGCTCACAGAAAGGAATCCCTCTGTAAAGGAAGTAGCTTTTAATCTAGCATGTACCACAGGCAGAATCTTGCATTTTCTTTTAAAGGAGAGATTCTTACAATTTTTACACAGCAAGGTCCAGGGCAGTTCCTAGACTGAGAGATTTAATTCCTTCATGGTGCCCTTGGAAAGGGGTCTCGGGCCCTTCCTAGTCGGCCCTTGCTGTCTATGGGTGCCTGCCTCAGGGAGTGAGCTTCAAATAATTTCCTGCTTTTAATCACCCCATTCCAACACATGCTTTTCCCAAGCTGTAGCTTCTTTGCAGTTAAGGGTGATCAAACTCATCAAGCTGCAGAAGAAATGTCTATCTAGAAGAACATCATGGAGAGGAAACATGAGTCTGCAGCATATACAACAATTATAAAGCTGACAAACTCCTACAAATACTGTGGTAACATTTTGTCTGGCTTTACAGCATAAAGCTTGAAGATCAGCAACAGCAAAGGGGTTAAAGCTGATAGCCGTGGTCTCACTTTGTGTAATATGCACCTGCAATTCTGCCACCCACAGTCCCAAACAGATACTTTTTTTTTGTTTTGTTTCTCTTACAGCCAGGCATCTTCACTATAAACAGATGTTTCAGCAATGAACTGATTGGATTAATTGGTTGACAAGTCAGAGTAATCCACAGGAAGTCTGGAAGCTCATATTGGGAATCACAGTGTTATTTACAGCACAGTTGATGCTGAACTAGTGAGCGATGCTGCTGCCAAATATAAAGCTACACTCAGTTCTTTATTCCCACAGCTGCACTGTAAAATATCTGAGTTTATTCCTGTGAAGATTGAATCTCCACACTTTGCAGATGAAGCAGGACAGTTGTAATCCAAATAGAGAAGACAGAGTGCCAATGATATAGGTGTATGTGACGCATCAGTCAGCATCAGTATTGTGGCTGAAACTTTCTCATGCCCTTCAGTAAGCAATGCTGAGGTTCAGCATTTCTAACGTACATTATTAGTTGAGATGGAGCTACCACATAAGCCCAGAACTGATGGCAAATATCCTATATGGCATGGCTAATACAGAATGAGAACCAAGGACTACCTGCAAGTTGCATGTATTAGCTACAAAGCATATGTGAGACAGTTTTTCACCTTTCTTAGGGCCAGAGTTGAAGATGTAGCAGGTAGCTTCTGGGAGATGCAGCATCCTTCACCAAGCCAACTCCAACTGACGAGTGCAAGATGCTCCTCCTGTTCAATTTGCTTTGCACTCACGTGGGGGTGCTGACTGTCAAGGTACTATTTGCAATCTTACTTCAGAGTGAGTGGGAGAGGGCCGAACAGATGAAGGAAAACAATCTTGTGTTTTCTTGCAAACCCATCTCTTGAGTTTGGACTTGGAGGTCTTCAGAAGAAAGTGATGGAGCCCTGCAAAACTCTGGAGTGCCCAGGAACTGAGTCCACGGGAATGATCACCTCTACGTAATGTGCCATTCAGTTCTCTACCTGTGGTTTTTATGTCAGTGAAGGCAGCAGGAGTTGTCCCTGCCTTTGTGACTGAATGTTCACTTGAGACTATGGTCCTGGACCTGTCAGTATCCCAACTGACACAGAAAAGAGATTCAGGAGGACCTTCTGCATCTGTCAATGAGGATGGCATAGGCAGTCCCTCTGTCCCTTCAGTTACTACAACTCAAGTCTTAACTTACATAGTCCCGTGCCTTGAGAAGATAAAGGAATAATCAGAACCAAAATCAGGCAAAGTAAACAGATGTGGTGAGAGACAAATACAAATGAAATGTCACTTGACAGTATCAAAAGTTCCAACTGACTGAGCATCAAGTAGGACTCTCTATCTGCCTAAAGGTACAGGGCAAAAAGTGTCTGAAAACCTAAAGTTCTTCAGAGTCCCCTAATGAAATGGGATTCAGTGGGAACTAACGGTAGCTTGACAAAACACGACGACAATCTGCCTGTAACAGAGGCTTTGACATTAGGTATGACAGCAGTATGTGTTGATATGGACAATGCATATTCCAAGCCCACTGTTGTCTGCCTCTAGCCATCTAGGATGTTGTCTGTGCCACTGTTGCACAGTCTGACAGATGTATTTTTAGAAGAGAAGCTGAGTTAGTTGTCCCTGCAAAGAGAGGAGTTCTGCTTCTTCTTCAAAAGAAGCATATTTGAGGCAAGTCCATAAAGGTTAGAAGTGCCTGAGAGTACCACACTGTTGCAGCACCAGCTTCAGCAACAGATATGGCAGGAGCAAAGGGGAGTTGTGCAGCTGTAGGCCTAGTAAAAATATTTAGAAGCGCTTAATATATTATTTTGTTCATTTGTAAACCAGTCCCTGAATCAAGGACTGGCCCCCAGAATGGATCAAGATCCATCATCCTCCCCATCCTGTCTCAGTTCCCTAATAATGGGTAAAGTCTCTCTTTCTGAATCACCATCTTGTTGTTGTTAGGTAGCTTCCAAAAGAGCAGAGCCCCAACTCCAGATTTACTCAATGCTAGGGAGTCATGACATGCTCCAGGAAAACTGGAGGAGACCGAAGAGCATGAAGGTCACTGGACCAGAGCCTGTGCTTCATGTAAGAACCCTTAAGGCTCCTCTGCATGAGCACCACAAGACATGACAAAGAGGAGTCCTGACCACTATTTTGTAAACAACTTGCCTTTCATCACCACATTATAATTCCATAGTGAGAGTGAAATGCTGCTGAAATGGCTTCCAAACATATGATAGGGAAGATTTCACTCATCTATGGGTGGTCTTTTTCACCTATATATGGCACGGGAATGAGCAGAGGGGAGAAGAGCATTTTAATTTAGGCTAGGAACACAAAACTGTAGTTGCACCTTAGCAGTTCTAAACAGGGTTAGACCAAGTTCTCTTTCAGACACTGCTGACATCTACCTCTAACTTCCCTCGCAGGTTTTCCAGTTGGAGGCATGCTGTCTAACTCCTCAGAAATATCTCTGGACACTCCAAATGACACCATGTCTCACAGATACTCTGTTTGAAGATTTCAGGGCAAGTATGAGGGAACTGCTTTCAGTAAGTTCACAACTGGCTTCACTCAACCCCATTTATTAGGGCAGAGAAGGGCCTCAATAAGCTGATCACTGTAGTGAAGAAGGGGAGGTGATGTTCAAGGCATGTGAATTCCTTTTGCTGTCAGGAAGACAACACTCTTATCCTTAAACTCGATCATGCTTTTATGCAGAAGAATGTTGTGTCTAAACGAGAACTGTCTGGGTTTATCTGACTTTATTCGGTGTTGTAAATTTGCTATTGATTGTTCTTGTTCGGTGTGGGAAGACTTTTTTTTTTTTTAATCATGTTAATGCAAACCAAGATTCTTAATTACATATGTATAATACATATCATATATGTGTGCATACATATCTGTATAAAAATACATATGCATGTTTGGTTAAAGGAGATAGAATATAAAATAACTTCATTCTGAAATGAGTCACAGAACAATGAATTGTTTATTTCCTGCAGAGTCAAAAACTTCCACTGCAATTGCATTAAAATGTAAGCATTCAGGCACTTATTCAGAATGAGGTGTGGAGCTCTAATTAACTCATTTTCATAACGAAGAATATTCCAGAAAAAGCTTTTGATTATTACCAGTTTTAAATCCTAATGTCCTTCAGTAAATATCAATTCCCTAGAAACTATACATTCACTGAATGTAACATGCAGGGAAATGCTGTCTCTACTCCCTGCCATGGTGTCTAAATCTTATTTTAAGTGAGATCTAAGCAGCTTCAGAAACCTGTCACACTGCCTGCTACTCTTATCGCCAGTTAAGATCCAGTCAGGTATCTCTCAAGTCCAGTGGAAGATGCCTCCTAAGAAGGAAGCTAAGGTAAAGCTAGAGATGGATGAAGAGTGCTGAAGCACGGACTCAGGTGAGTCTGCAGAAGGGATGGATATTTCTAATGGAGACAGCATACTTCCTCTAAGGCAGCAGCTTTGCTAGCATGGCTTTGCTCCAGAATATTTTAAGAGACGTGTCCTACATGACAGATCTGGAGCATGACATAAAACCGTGGGGGTGCAGAGGGCTTTCTTTCGCAGATGGACCCAGGTGCTCCAGAAAGAATTGTTGGTGTGGATGCAAACCACAAAGAATTGTTGCTGTGGCTGGGCTCTGTGAGAACTGGGCAGTGCAATGCTCTGACACCTCTGTCTGACATTTACTTAAAAAAAACCCTACTATGCCAAAGCTGAAGCTCTGATATTAAACACTCAGAACAAGACCATGTGGGTTTACCAAGCAAATGAGCAGTAAGTGCAAATACAGTTTGTTCTTCTCCAGTATTTCTACTGTTTCTATTTTTGTCACTGTCTTTGGTTGTGTTGAGATATCTTCAACAGACCAGGCATTACTCAGCCAAAAAGAAGAGGAAACTGGTCAGGATCCATCTAGTCATGTCTGGATTTTTTATTTGCTAACTGCGTGCCTCCAAGATATCAGAGATACAAATGATCTTATTTCTTTCACATACTCCTTTTCCATAAAATGTTAACACTGATCAAACAAAC
>JANHFX010028733.1:23959-50636 GCA_027560015.1 Chloroceryle amazona
AGGGTTTGATCCCTCAAGCCTGCTCTTGCAATTCCCCAGAAAAATGTCCTTAAGCCTCCATGGCACCCACTTGCCTTAAGTGGTAGAAAGAGTGAAACACATATGTTACAACAGCACTTTCTCAAGATCTGTTTCTTCTTCAAAAGCAATGTGCTCACACTGCCACTGGGGTACTGTGTAAACACAACATACAAGGAAGCTGGCATTGTATTTTAGCAGAACAAAATGTCTACATTTAGTGGAACAAAACTGGAAGGAACATATGAGAAATAAGAAACCACAGATTGTAAGTGTTTAAGATTTAGGGGTTTTTTTTTTGGCATATCAGAGATTCAAAGCATAACTCACAAACATTCTGTTCGGTGTCTTTTGCAGTGTGTTTTTACTAAAACCTCCTTTTGTCTCAGCCTTTCCAAGTACTATTGATGGTAAAAGGCGTTTCAAAGGATCTATTTCATTATTTTTTTAATTAATAATCCTTAATTAATTTAGAATATTTCTTTGCACAGTGCCCTTGTTTGCAGCTACTTGGCATGAAATAAAGTGTTCTTCATTGTATTTGATAATGAATCACTTTCTGAGATGAGATCAGCTGCATATTACTTCTCATTTTCTTCCCACTCCTATCCCCATTTACCCTATTTCAGGAAATCTAATGTATTATATTTGATACAAAGATACACTGTAACATTTGCAAAATAGTTGTTATAACAGTTTAATGACCCTATGTGGCTAGTTTATATTTCATAAAGACCAGATTGAATAGTCCCACACAGCCATACTAAGGGACAAGAAGACTGGAATATAGTCCACTGATAGCAACCAGGGGGAGACCTATTTGAATTAAAAAAAAACAATTAATAGGATCATTGTTAATTAGTTTTTTTTTTTAATGGTCAAAAAATGAAGCTAATGTTTTGTGGTCTGTCTATGGTCAGGAAAATTACATAGTAAGAAGATTGATGAGTTGTGACAGGATAGGATAAAAACTAGAATAAAAATGATTGCTGCAGATAGTTTCTGACTGATCTCAGGAAAGCATGATCAGCAAAGGTGATCAGAGGTTTACAGAGCTAGTAGCCTTAAAATTATGGATGACTGATGACAGAGGAAGGTAATAGCTGACAGTAAAAGTTAATTGATACTTTTGGTTTCAGGAGTTGCTATATCACAGTTCTTTTTTTGGACTTGAGAGTGAGTGCATAGTTCTTTCATTGCAATCTGTTAAGTTACTTTAGAATGAACCGGGGGAAATTTTAGCAGGCTCAGAATCACTTGGTGGTTTTGTGGGGCTTTTTGAGCCTCAGAGCAGGGAGGGGTAGCCTTGTGGTTAACAATATTAGATGGGGTAAATGGCAGTTCCCATTAATTTTAACAGTTTTCTGACACGGTAAATAACGGTTTGTAGAGAAGGACAGGCATTAAAGATAGGATGGTATGTGCTCAATTTTATGCTTTATGCTACCCTGAATATGTTCTATACAGTCTGGGTCTTTTTGGAGATATCTCTTTGGAGATATGTAATTTTGACAAATTTTAAGTATTTACGTATTAGACCAATTAATTCAATTATGTGTCAATGCTTTGATGGTTTCTCAGATTATAAATTTAGATCATCCCATCTGATGTTTAATTAACGCAAGCTACAGTACTTTATTGTGTCTCCCTTCATAGAGACTATATCATGTGATTTACTTGGAACCATAAGCTTCACTTGAAGACTTCAACTGACAGTGAATTCACACAGTCCTACTAAGGTTCCACGGTTATTGAAATAACTGTAAGAAATATTCAGACTTATCTATAGGTCTGCATTTTCCTAGATTTAGTTTCCAGCCATTAAATCTTAATATGTCTGTCTCCTAGATAGAAGGATCTGTCTGGTTGACCAACCTGATGCTTTTTAAATCTGATTTTAAGTAGAGTTTGCTCTACTCACATCAGAATGGTAGCATGTCTGATCCACTAAATACAGAATCTAAAATTGATGCATGTTCTTTGAGGAAATAACCGTGAGCTCTTTAGACAGACTGTGCTATAGAAATGCAAAGTATTTCTCATCTTACGCTTTTAATTTGCATACATGAATTATTCAATGTTAAAAAAATTGCTTGCTGAATCACTGTAGGAGCTAGCAACCCAGGTCATACAGCCTTGTTTGAGGACAACTGCTAGCTGAAATAACAGGTTGAAGAGTCCAGATAAAAAACATACTCTGATCTTACATCTATGTCAAATATCTTTTGCGCTACCCCTTGGAGGTTTCTTGGGGACAGCAAAGTATCTAATTGCATCAGCTGCAAACTCCAAAGACTTAACAGCAAAGAAACAGCTAACATCCTAACAAAATTTGCATCCCTTGCACCATAAACTGCTTACTTCATCAGATGTCATCAATATTTTCAAACCTTTTAAAGGTGGAGGAGTAATGTATCTTGATTTGAATAACTAAATACTATAATTTAAGCAACACTTCTTTGCAGACATGTAGTTTATATTTGAAGCACAAATCCACTGGGTTTGTAACAACACAAATTACCATGAAATTTATTTTCCAGTTTTTAAGATTCTCTCATTAACTTAGTTTACAAAAAAAAAAAGGTAGGAGCTGCAATTAGCTTAGAAGATAGAAAGCAAAGACTTTTCCAAGTCACTAAGTGAAATTCTCAGAACCTTCTGTGTTTGTCTTCTGCCTCCAAGCTCTCCATACCCTGATTAGAATTAAGTGTTAATGTCATACAAGTTATCAAAAAGCCATCAATATTTACCCAGAGGACAGAAGTAGCAGAGGGCCTACTGTCCACAGAAAACATGAATTTTAAAGCATCATGAGCCATTTTGAGAAACAAACCCCCGTCATCTCAAAACCTAAGGTAAAATGTTTGTGTAATACTAGCCAGTTAATAGATACAGCTACACTGAAGCCAAATTGTCACAGGCTTCCTCTATAGCTGGTATACAGATACAGGGTGATTCAGCCCACTCAGAATGAGACAGTTCCTCTGGCACTTCTCTATGTTGACTACAGAAGCAACCCAGGGCATCTAGATCCCAATTTGCCTATATTTGGCTATATATTTAGGCATATTTGCCTAAAAGTGGATGAGATTAGTCTGTGCCATGGTGTCCATCAGGTTAGTAAGATATAATATAACATGAGGAGGACAATCCAGATCTCAAATGTAACTCCATAGGCATCATGGTTCAGGCTAAAATGCCATTTCTTCATGGTAAATATATTTGATGTAGACAACAAATGCATTTATATAAATATCCTATTCTGAACACCAACATTAAATATTCTGTGGAAGCTGCCTTATTCAAATGCTCATGTTATCTTCAGCAGGTCTGCTTCCTCAAGCCATGCTGCAGCACTACTTCAATAAAACCATATAAACATTGAAGGCCATCAGAGAGACCTTGGGAGATAATTTAGTACATTTTTGAACTCTGAGGCAGACATTTCTAGACAATTTCTGAACTCACAAAAAAAGAATGTCTTTTTTCTGCTTCTTTTCTGTAGTTTTGGTAATCCTTTCAGTTTTCCTTGAATGTCTCCCAGCCAAGTTTCAATTTTAGTAGAAAATCAGACCTCAGATGCCCTTACAGGCAAATATATAATGCCCTCATGTTTATTTTTTTGTGAGCATATTCCCTCTGAGGAAAAACAGTTTCATGGGAAAGAGAATTGATATTGGAAACTAACTGTGAGATTTACCTCATTTTTTTTTTCAATCTGGAGACAGCTTTCCTTGATATACATTTATGAAAGAGTGAGTGTAAAGCATGTGAAGGCAACCCACTTCTTAATTCGGCTGGAGTGGAAGTTTAATTTAATAGGAAGAAAAATAGGGAATTTTTTCCTTTTTTTTTTCTAACAAATGCATAAAGAAGCTGATTTTATCCTTCATTTCAGCTGCAGAAACCTATGAACCAAATGTCTAAACCAAATTTCCTTTAGCTTAATTAAATGTATCTGCCCTCAGACAAGTGTACTCTCCTGCTATGCACATGGAATGAAATCTTTTCTGATGGAGCGCACTGAAGATCACTTTATAGTGTTGCCAAAAGAAAAGGTCACACAATGCCCTTGATAAAGCATACAGCTGGTCTAGTAGAAATGAAGGTCTAGAATTATTTCTTTCTTGCCACCTCTGGAAATTTCAGCAAAGTTCTCATTAAGTCACTCCAGCAGTTTATGCTAACTCTGTTCCAATCCCAAAGCCCGATTACAACATGACTTAGAAGCCATCAGGCAAAGATTGTACAGCTTCACATAAGATGATGAATGGTTAGTAGAATATACAACAAACTGGATATTTATGTAATTCCGATGACCTTAGATGATGCAGACAATACTAGAAGTGACACTTTTGCAAGCAGTGAAACAAAGCCATCTGCCACTCTAAACGTTTTCAGAGCAGTGAACACATGATAAAGATTATGTAGATGGTAATTACTACAATTGTGTAAATCTTGCAAGATTCATAAATGCAAGGGGGAGTAGAAGGGAACAAATTAATCATCCTGCTTGACCTCTGGTTTAGCATTATCCAGATAATCTTGCCCATTTTTTTGTGCATTGCTTCTCACTGAATTTTATCTTCCAGAAAGGCATCTGCTTTTCAAATGGGGAATTCACTACTATACTTAGTTGTCATCCTTCAAGTTAAACATATATCTCTTCTTTCTCATTTGCATTTATCCTGTCTTATCTTTTAGTAGATGGGAAAAACTCACCAAAACCATGGTTGTATTCCAAGAAGGTTGTGCTGTTCTGCAAGGGAAGGAGATGTTATTCAAAGCATAAGATGAGAATAAGACTTTGTATTTAAAAGAAGAATGAGACTGCAGTATACAGTAGGTAGATGTAAAAGAGGGAAAGGGTATGAGTTACAGTAATCATTTAACACTAATTCATTTTTTTCTTTTGTAGTTTGATTTCCAACAGCAAAAGGCTGAGATGAAACCTCAACTACTGGACAAACTCTGAAAGCATGATGCATTTTACTTAACCTCACAACTTCCTGAATAATGAGAAAATTTTGAGGTTTTTTTTCTGAATGCATTTTTCAGCACTCTTGATCTGTTAATTAAAACAAGTAGGTACTTTGTTACAGCCAAAACCACTTGCCCTTATGGAAAGTTATGGCAATCAAATGGGGATGTTCAGGTACAGGTCGGTTACCACATGCATTTTGATTGAATGAGGCTAGAATTCTTTAAAAGAGGACTTTTTCCAATACTGTGGAAAATAAAACTAAACCACTTGCCCTTATGAAGAACTAAAGATGAAACACACAGAATTTTAGATTCAGAACTGGAAATGGTGGAATCAGTGAAAAATGAGCAATAGTATGAAGGGTGGGCAACCCATTCATTAAATAAATATTATTTGACATTAGAAAATGACAAAACAACTGGAGCTAAACTAATACTAACATATCAATTGGAATAGTCTCTCTCCAGAAAACACTACATTCTACAGATTCTGCTGGGCTTTTTGTTCCATTTTCAGAAAATTGCATATATTATTATTGTTGTTTAATTTCTTGTCACTAGGATGCAAATCCTTGAAGATCCTTTTGAACCTTTAGGAAGCAGTGGGATTTTCAGGAAGAACTCAAGCTTTTTACCAACACCTGAGCTAGAAAATTTTCTTTTTCTTTCCCTTCCCCCTCAAGGGTATAATTCAATAAATAGCCAGAAGTTACTGGGGTTCTAAAATGGAAAATCAAATATTTCTTTTCATGGGAATCGGTAAAGCTACTGGGGGCATGATAATTATAATGAACAGCACTCAAGGAATCACATTCAGCATTGATTCACATCCTCTTTTGTGCATGCACAACATTAAGCTTATACAACAGCTTAGCTGATGACAAATTTGGTCATCTGTGGATTACAAATGAGAAAGTTACAAAAATATCAACATACAAACAATGCTAAAATCTATTACAATTGATTTTCACTGCAGTACCTAGGATTTCAGTTGTTCTTTCAAATTGCATACAACACAAACCAAATGTTAAGGAAATTCTTACTTCTGATGGAGAAAGAAGAGAATCGACAGATCATATGCTGATTTGAGATATTGAACTGGTGTGGAGCCCATGACTGGTGACCATGTGATCATGGCATAGAAGTATATATATATTTACATGTATTTATATACTATCAGTCAGTATAAGGGAAAAATATATGGTCCTAATAGATAAAGACATGATCTTAGGGCCATAAAGGCTGGAGAGCTGTGATTTACTCTCCATTCTCTTATAAATTGAAGCCTAGAATAATAAAGGACTGAAAAATGGGGAGGAAGAGAGAAAAAGTGGGATTCAAGCTTCTACACTTCTTGGAGGTAGAATAATGGTTTCCATATAAGTAGCCATCCCATTTCCTTAGGCAGTGTGTCACTGCAGGACTTCATAGTGACAGGCCAGAAATTCTCTTATTGTAGTTAACATTTTCAAGAAACTGCATGTATTCCTCATGAATTTCAGAGTATTAGCAGCTTAAAATATGTAAACACCAGTATCCTGTTCCATTGGATAAAAAAACAACTGAAGCAATCTACCTGATCAAACTAAACTGAGATTATGGTACTCAGCCTTCTAATCTGATCTGGCTTTGTGGAAAACAATCATCGAATCATAGAATGTTTTGGGTTGGAATAGACCTTTAAAGGTCATCTAGTCCAAGCTCCAAAGCTAAACAACAATGTTTAGCAAATGTTAGAGTCAGTGAAGGTGGCCAGTCTTCAAAGGTCAATAATTGTTTTGTTCTTGAGACAGGCCACTGGTGTTATCTGCACTTTGCTGGAGGGCAGATGACCATCCAGTGAGAGTAAAAGGTGGGGACATACTGGGAAATCAACTTTATAAAAATCTTAGAAAGAAAGTAAGGTTTATCCTATGCTCAGAGATGTATGGGTGAGAGGAACAGAAAGATCTCTTCTTTTTTCTTGGAAACAAAGCAGACATCTAGAAACATCCATGAGAGAAGTCTTTTTATATATTGAGGATAAAACCATGTAGTCTCACGCAGAATACAGAAAGAGCATCAACTAGTTTGGCAAAACTCTGTAAACACTCTAGAGATGAAACTGGGATAAGGTGCTTTGGATGTTGCTGTCTTCCATGCTGTTATGATGGGAACTATGAAAATACTGCTCATGATAGAAGAATGTAACTGTCATTCTCCGAGGGGTTTGAAAGGACTCAGCTAAAGCAAAAAATTCTATTTTCATCTTGGAATAAGAATAATTTGTTCTTATTAGAAATGTTCTCAATCAGTGTTATTCATGCAGGCACTCTCCTGATGTGTAGATTAACAGTACGATGTCTTGTTCAGGTTTTGGAAGGACTCAGTTCAGGTAACAGAACACATGACTGATTGTTTGGACTTTTGCAATCTACCTGGCAGCACAAAATGTATCAATCAATAAATGGTCTTAATGCAAAAGAAATCCAAAGAAATCCGAAGAAATTCAGCAATCTCCACCCCATCTGCAGTTACTTTTGGAATTTTTGAAAGTGCCAGTGTGTGTGTATGTAAAAAACACACATACGTACATCTATCTGTACACATACAGGTGGAGAAGCTTTGGCAAATTAATTATTCACTTATTCAATCATTAATTATTAATTATATTATTATTAATGCTTCAGACCAGACACCTTCTGTAGAGACAACACAAAGCAGTAAAAGTTCTAGGTTGTTCAGTTCTCAGAACATGGACAAATCATCCCAAAATTATTGAAAAGACAGAAGGCCAAAAGAAAAGAGGTCATCACACCTTATCCCTCTTGCTGAAGTTGAATAACTTTTTTGACTGTATCTGTATCCTAACTAAAAATTAGATTGTGTTTGTCTGCTCTGAAACAGAATTAAAAAGTCTGCAATTAATCATTCTTTGAGGGAAAGAATGTCTTTGCCTTGAGGCACAGCACTTTGTAACCTGTGATCTTTTCTAGTCAAAGATCATCTCTTGGGTTTTGCAGCACGCTGGGAGCAAGACTGAGCAAAGGTTTCTCTGGAGACTAAACTCATGTGAACATGTCATTGATTTGTAGGAGGGTTCCATGCATTCATTGTCCCTAAAGAGCTGGTGTCCTGGCCTTTCAGGCTCTGAATGTCTTAACTGTGTGCTTAAATGTGTGATTTCTGGGCAAGTCCTGTGATGAAATGAGCTCTTGGCTTTCTGGAATAACATGAAAAAGAGCCTGGTAAAGCAATGACTGTATTACACAGTTTCAGCTGAAATAACTTCAATTGCTTTCACAGTATGAAAAAGAAAGCAAGAATCTAATTCCTCCTAGTTTCACAGAATTCATGTCTGTAGGGTGCAAATTAGAAGTGTGACCACTTAAAAATATCCAGACAGTATTACTTTGATGAATATGACTTCTCTCTGTGCCTCAGTAACAGTGCCATGTTTGCTGCATGCTTTAAGCTATTTATAAACTGCAGTGATCTGTTTCCTTTGACAAGCTTGTAATAATGTTTGTAAGGTATAAAAAAAAATTGAGCATGGAAAATACAGATATTCATAGAATTTGGAGTGAGAAGGAATTTTGCTTATACTCTTTTTCCTAATCATGCAAATTTCCTTCTTACCAGTAATGAGTCGACATCAAACTCCTGTTTTTGAAGGTCTAGTATGACAAAATCAAAATAAGAAGTCATCTGTCAGAGACTATATAGAAAAAAAATCAAGACATTAAGTTTCTTGAAGGGAGCTGTTTCTTGAAGGGAGCTGTAAGATAACAATGAAAAACAAATCTGTTCTTTAAATATGGTCTAATATCCCTGGTCGGGTTTTCTGAAATTTACAATCCTTCCACTAGTGAATGCACAGAAGTAAATTATTGGTCATGACACCATCACAGGTTGTTGACATTGGCACCTCTGATCTTCACAACATGCTGGATTCCTCAGAGAGGCCTTTCTGGAAAAGTAGGTGTCTGTGCTGGATATGTACATGATCTAAACCTGGGAAAGGGAGAAGGAAGAATCAGGAAATCACTATGTTCTGAAGAACTATAGATTGTCTTCTTCCCAATAATAAACCTCTCGGATTTGCAGAAGTGGAAATTAAATTACTGCAATTCATATAAAATTTCCAGAGAGGGTTGTGGCAGCCAGATTTTGGCTCATGTGCTACAGAGAAACACTAGAGTCTTTTTGTCTTCCTGCTCTTGCTCTTATCAGCTGTAGAAAAGCAGATATGCCTGGATGTCCCTAAATTGTTGATTGCTGGGAAATGGCAGGAGATAGTCAGGAAAAAAATTGTTTGTATTTGCACATTTTCTTAGATATATTGCTATTTATTTATTTATTTATTTTTAAATAGTTGCTAATTATCTGTCGTAACCAAGAAACTTCATTCAGATTAATTGTTCTGGAATATTTTATGGGGAAAGGGGAAAAAAAACCCTAAAGAACTTTAATTTCCTGCAATTTTAGTGAGAGGAGAAACTCCTAGGGTCCAAAAGCTCAGGTTTTGACTCATTTCCTTTCCCCAGCTCTTTGATGTGCCAACAGAGAATGTTACTAATTAAAACAGGTCCCCAGAGCAAGGATTGTTGTTTTGCTAAAGGGTTGGGGGGGGAGTAACCAGTTTAGTTCTGCATTGCAAAGGACCAAACTAACACCCTTCAAAGTTCATTTCCACTGAGCACTTTGAAATGTGATTACTTATCCCCAGCAAATGCAATCACTGGCCCAAATATTCCCATGGTGTTGATCAGTGTGGCTCACACCACAGGCATGAAGGCTGCTGCAAATCGTGTGAACTCTTCATGCTGTTTCTGACCATGTTGTAAGATGTCCTATGAAAAAGCAGTACACTGAACTAGAGATGGACAGGCATCCTGGATGCAATTCCAATAACTTGTTTTTCATTCATGTTGACCAAAGTCCCTTCTGACTGATTTAATATGTATTTTCTATTTCCACTCCAAGGCTGCCTGAACCATTGTTTTATAACTACTTCATGTTACAGCACGTGCTCTCTGGTTTTTTTCCACTTAAAGAGTTGTGTGCAATAAAATAAAAATTGAGCATAAAATACAGATTTGTACATAAAGGAAAAGAAATTCTTTCGAAGGAGCGATGTCAAAGACAGTGACAGGACCACTGGATGTGATATTGATCTGAGGTCTTTGGCAAGGCATTTTCTTATCAATCATTGTATTAAAGTAATGTGGTAAGGTTTTAGGTAAAATGACCATCTTTGTGTGGGTGTTGGTATGGAAAACAGTCTAGTCCCAGAGTGTTTACTAAGTGCCCTGGAATTTTGTTTCCATTTTTTAATGGGAAACTGTCACACACAAGGACTGATGAAGGTGACCAGAAAAAAGCTCTCAGAATATGTTTTTTTATTGCCTCAGATGAGAAATGTTACAATATAACATATATAATATATATTCTATACCTTCCATCAGGAGCAACCCATTCTATGGGATATCTTGGGGCTTTTTGCATGGTAATACCTTGGGCACCCAATTTCAAGTGTTCACAGGCCACTCATTGTAAACCAAGGTGGGAAACAAAGTCTTTCACACATCAGTTCAGTTTTCTAAGCACAAGTGACCATTTCTTTCCTGCTTTTCCCTTAAGACTAGAAATGCTCTGCTTGGCTTTCCAGGATTTTGAGCCTTGGAATTTGTGGGCTTAGCTGGTCTGCAGACCAAAACCAATCCTTTAGGTTTGTTTCAGTCTGTGGACCTCTTAAGTCAAGAAAACCACCAACTTTGATGGAGCTAAAGAAGCTGCATGGAAAGACGGGGTATTTTTTTTTTTGTTCTGTATTTTTAAAGAAACATTTCCTTTACTAAATTAAAAAAAAAAGAAAAATAAAAATTTACTTATAATTAACTTCCATTGCATTTTTGTTTTTCAGTACTACCTGAGGTTACTCTCCTTACCAACTATGTGATCCAGTCTAAAATATTCAGTTTTGCAGAATATCTCTCATCTTGGAACAATTGCATGAAATTAAAGGATGTGCAGTGATAAGACATCGCAGGAAAGAAGAAAGTTGACCCCAGTCCCAGGAACTCATTTTTCACAGCTATGGCTGTAATTTCACAATGTCTCAAATCTCTAACAATGAGTACAAACACAAAAAAACCCTCTTATTCTAATACCTAAATAGAGCTCCCAAAAAAGATCAACTGGGTTTAGAGAGAGAAACAGAAGCCTGCTATTCTTAATTTATATTCTGAAACACCACTGATGTCCAACAATGGTCCTCCGTGAGGAGCCAGTTAAATCAGTGGAGGTAGGAAGATATTAATATAGTGAGATATAGTCAGCACACAGGGATGCAGAAAGTATCTTGCTAAAACTGATGTTCATCTAAAATAAGAACTATAATTAGTTAGGGCTGAAGTTCCCCATCCTGGCATTTTCCAGCAGCCTCAAGCTGTTCTGTTTTGTTTTCTTAGGGGTAGAAAATGCGTAAGATGAGGAGGGAACAGTTGGTTCTTTCTTTCCCTTAATTTTCTCTGAAGTGCTCTATGTGCTTAAGGAGAAATTAGTTAAAGAAATTTTGTTCTGGTTGCCTAGCCTGAAACAGAATTTTTAAATAGGTTTTTAAAAAATCAAAACCAAAACAAAAGCCACATCCATTTTACTGTTACTCATCTAATTCTTTGAAGCAAAGACATGAAATCTGTCCGACTGGGTTTTTTTTACTATTTTCCTACAATCCACCTTATTCCAAGTTTCTGAAAACTCTATTTTTTTTTGCCTGTTCAATACAATCTTCTTTTAATCCAGCAATGAAATAACAGCATCCTTCACTGAATATTCTGTATCTCCTCGCCATCTCTTTAATTACCTTATACTTACTGCATGTACCTACTAGACCCCTTTTGCAGTTACAAGGGCAGGCAGGGTTTTTTTTCTACAGCTGGATTGCAGGCTGTCAAAGTTCTAAGAGTCTCGGGAAGAAAAAAAAAGATTTGAGTTTATATATTTAATTGAGTAATACTGTAATACTTTGGCACTGAAGTAAGACTTGAACAGGATGTTTGACTTGGGCCATTCAGAAGAGTCTTTACTTTACAAGTGGTCATTCTTTTCTGGTGCATCATTTTAACTGTTGGATGGTATTTTGTATCTTCTTTATCTGTGGGAAGGTAGCAGGATTGGTGGCTGGAAAGTGATGTATAGTGGAACAGCAGCAAAAGGGATAAATAAATGCCCAAGCATTTAGATATTCCACAGTGACTCTTCTGCTGTTAGACTGCAACTTGCAAGTTTTTTAACTGAATTTTGTTTGCTCTTTTCTAATGCAAGGTATTTGCAGAGACTGATGCTTTTAGAGGCATGTATTCAAACTATAACTTTTGCAAGGGTGTATATGAATCAGCTCCTTTTTGCCAGTCAGTCCTTCCTAAGCTGTGAAATAATACCTTTGCCAGGATATTTCCTTTCTCATTTTCAGGACAACAAATTATGATTGAATGTTTTTTCCCATCCCAGGTGTTATTTCAGTTTACATCTTTTTGTTTTATAGGAATGCTCTCTTTAATAGGAATTCTATTTTAATATTGTGGTACACCCCAGTGAGTACCAAAGTAAGATTCAACTCACTAACCTCCAGCAGCAAAAGCATCACTCTGGTTTAGTTCAGCTATCTCTGAAATGGTAATAGCTACTTTCTCCTACTGCTTCCTGTGTGATACTGTTTGTTTTTTTAATGGAAGATTGGCACAGGAGGGAAATTTTTCCTCTTTGCTAGTACTCTGTGCTACACAATTTCTTATGCCTCTGAATAGTAACTGAGGGTGAACATTTCAAAAAGAAAAAGGTTTACGAGAATTTTACTCCAGGACCTAAAATTTAAAGCAGTTCTTATTCCTGAAGAATTTGTCATATTTCTGGAAAATAATAATAATAATAGAAAAATATTTTAAAAATCTATTAATCTGATAGATTAGTTTTATTGTTTTATTTTACACTTTCATTTGGATTCAGTACACTAGTATCTAAGTAAAGTTACCTTTAGTGTTTTAGTCATTTTATTAACATGCTTTCTGATGAGCCAATAAGGTTGGATCAAAGTAATGTGCCTGGCATTAGTACTTTCCTGCTTTTTCTAAAACAAATAAATCCTGAATGGGACTTTACAGCTTGGCTGCAAATAGTTTCTTGCCATCCTTTTCTTTAGAAATAAGGAGCAGAATTTCCATCTGAGATGCCAGGAGTCCTGTCTTGTTTTGTTTCTCATATATAATTAGAACATCAGGAAAAAATAAAAGCTTGCAACTAGTTTAGTGTTGAGACCAGGGGTTTCTCTTCTGGAGGAGCAGAACATAACATCTTCATTAGGATTAAAATCATTAGTGTATAAATACTTACTTGAAAATCCTTAATGTGAAGAGTTCTTAGTGCTACAGAGCTATTTCCCTTACTTGAAAATCCTTAATGTGAAGAGTTCTTAGTGCTACAGAGCTATTTCCCTAATCAGTGCACTTTTAAGTTCAAGGGTTTAGTTTCAAATGCAGCCAGCAGATATGGGAAAATAACACAGCACATTAAACTGTGCCAAGAGAATGTTATTGATTAGGTAAATATCATTAATAGGACACAGCCTTGGGCCAGTAAGTTCAAAGGAGTAGATGTATTAAATATTTGTAGTTTAAAGGTATGTTTGTGAGGGAGAGAAAAGTTGAGAAGTGTCTGCCTGGGTCATGCTAAGCTTTATTGTGCTGTCAGAGGTGATGCACAAAACCTTAACTCTTACTCACTCTTCTTGTTGGTTCCACACTGTCTTTTTCTCCTTTACCATGAACTTGCCAATTAAGGTAAACCACATTTTAAGCAATAACCTTACACCATTTTCAGGCTTCAACTTCACTACAAAGCCTTGTCAACATGTTGCCTTTTTGCAATAGTTTTATGCAAGCCAGCAAATATCTGTGTCTGACCCACAGTTCCTGACAAAATTTTGGAGCGATTGTGCTCTGGTGACATACCTGCTCCTATAAATGCTGGGATCCTTGCCACAGGATGCTACATCATCTGCTGACACAGCCCCTCACAATGAGGACATACTGTACTCCAAGTAACAGCAACAGCTGTTATGTTGGCTCAAAAATAAACCAGCTGTAAAACTTCCTAATAAATACATGGCCCATACAGACAATCATAATTTCTGTTGTTAGAGCTGAAGTCATACAAGTTTTCTATGTCAAAAAGCCTAAAAAGTTTGAATTCGTTGCTCTGCTTTGGAGAATTTCATATCAAATATACATATCATGTATTATTTCTGAATGTCTGCATCCCTCATGGTATCTTATTATAGATCTTATATTTGTATTTGCCTTTTCTGGCATAACGATCATCCAAATGAAGGGAAAATATGTTACTTCTTCACCTTCCAATTCACAGTTATTTCTATAATTGTCCCAAAAGCCTTCAACAATTGAAGCTCATCAAATGACATGCAGTATTTTGTTATGAAATTGTCAACAGATTTGCCCAATGTATTCAAAAGTCCTGGTTATGGTTTTATAGAATTCTTTCCCTGAAGAAAAAAAAAGAAAAGACAAGAAAAATAAGAAAAAGCAAAAGAAAGAAAAAGAAAAATTAAAAAGAAAATTAAAATGGAAACAAAAATAAGAAAAAGGAGAAAAAGAAAAGAAGAGAAAAGAAAAAAAAAGAAAAGAAAAGAAAAGAAAAAAAGAAAAGAAAAGAAAAGAAAAGAAAAGAAAAGAAAAGAAAAGAAAAGAAAAGAAAAGAAAAGAAAAGAAAGGAAAAGAGAAAAGAAAAAAGAAACCACATTAAACCCATAAAGACTTCCTAACTGTATTTCAAACTGAGAATGTTTGCACCAAAACTCTTCCCAATACACAGATGTAAGTATAAAGATATACCCACAATAATATTAGGTGTTTCCTTTCCAAAGGAGAAAATTTACAGCTTAAACTAAAAGCATCTCCTCTGATACTCCAATCATTTCTATTCTATGAACAGTCCATTTCTGAGTTGTGAGAGCCCTCTAGGGTCAGTTCATGCACTCAGTGTTGCTCTGATTAGATCTCAGAGAATCCACGGGATCAGCACACAAACTGTGGCACATCACAGCTGGTTGGATGGACACCGGCATTTCTGCCTACAGACACAATTACTCAGAAATCTCCTTCAATAAAGGGCACAATTTACATCCCTATGCTCCTAAATCCCCAATTTAAAAAAGACCTTGTCTTAAAGGCAACTTTCCTCTTTCCTAACAAAGTGAGACCCATTTCCAGTTTTTCTACAGGTATTTTTTTCCCTAATTTTCTAATTTCTAATCTTGCCAAATTTTATCTGGGCTGTAGCAAAGAGGAATCCCTCTGTCCTGGTGAGAGAGGTACCACTGTACTGCTGCATGTAAAAACTGGTGGCTCATACCTCATCAAGTTTTAAGCTAGTAATAGCCTTCCCTTATTTATCCTCATTATTATAACTTTTTTTTTTAATTCTAAAAACACTATCATGCCATTAGAAAAATCTATCTGGTTTTGCAAATATTGGGTTGGGCTGCAGCTCTTGTCAAGCACGTTTGGTTTTATTTTCATTCTTGAAGGACTTTTCCATGTGTGCCGCACATCTCCCCAGAGCACATATTAGTACAAAGACAAAAACCTGATAGGCAATCCAAACCACGACATACTTAGAACAGTCTCATTTCCAAACTTCAGAAGTCTTGTTTTCCTTTCACACATAAATCATCAGAAGGACACACAGAATGAAGACAAATCAAATGCAACAACAGGCAGCAGAGCAAAAACATGTCCAGCTTTTCTGATATTTATTCTATAATATTTTACTGTATATATAAGCAGATGTTTGTCTCATACAATTTTAAGTAAAAAGTCCCAAAGATGCCTGTTTTTTACAGAAAGGGAACATTTGCACCATTTACGATAAATGGTGGGTTCTAAGTCCCTGTTGTTCGAAGGCAGCAATTCCAAAATATAGAAAAAACATTTCCCTGCTTGTCTATCTTTCTGTGTCTCAGATCTTACACTCCCTACTAATAACTTTTTTTTTCAGGGAAGTCTGTTGCCATATTCCCTTCTAAATGTCACATATCTGTAAACCAGGTGTTGGGAAAAGGAAACCAATTTGAATGAGTGGTGCTGTTTCTCACAGTTTCATGCCTAACTTTAAAACTTCAAAACACACAAAAAGTTTGATACTGTGAGGCACAGAATTTGGATATTACATTTATTAAAGTCAGATGTTAACATCTGTAGCCTTCTTTTCTTTTTTCTTTTTTTTTCCTTTTTTTAATTCAAGAAAGAAAAAAAAAACTACTTAGAGACCAGTTTGTGACAGACTTAGAAAACCAAAGGTAAAGAGAAAGAATGAAAAATGTGCTCTTCAACCGAAGTCCCTTTAGAAGAAACTCAAATTCCCATTTGAGCTTTTCGACATAGTGACTTATAGAAAAATAGAAACATTTAGATGGGATTTAAGTTCATCAAGTCCAACTGTTAACCCAGCACTGCCAAGGCCACCACTAAACCGTGTCCCTCAGCACCACATCTGCACAGCTTTGAAACACCTCCAGGGATGAGGACTCCACCACTGCCCTGAGCAGCTTAGGCCAGGCCTGGACAAATCATAGAATCATTCAGGTTGGAAAGGACCCTTGGGATCATTGAGTCCAATCATTAACCCTACTCCACAAAATTCACCCCTAAACCATGTGCCCCAACACCACATCTAAATGACCCTTAAACACATCTAGGGTAGGGATGTTGACTCAAACATCTCCCTGGCAGCCTATTCCAGTGTCTGATTCTATGATTCTATGAGTACAGAGGGATGATCACCGCCCTAGTCTGCTGGCTACTCTATTTCTGATACAAAACTTGTAACTGTCTAAAAATGTGCATAAAAGCCTTTGTGGATATTTTACTGATTGGTAACTTAGTAACTGAGTTTTAGAGTTTCTAAGCCTTCAGTGCTGGCAAGTGTGTAAAACGTGCAAGTTGGTCAGAGCTGAGCATTAACAGCTACATCAGAACATCTAGAGTCATGACCTGTATATATTTACCCACTCACATTTGCAAATGTCCCTCATCCTTCCCCCTCCCCCAGCCCCCTGTGTGTATTAAAGAGAAATTTGGTCATTTTCTCAAAGTTTCATCTGGTGCACAAAAAAAAGCAGAGCAGGGTGGGAGAGGTAGACTGAAAATGCCCTCTACTTTGTGCTCCATTGCTGATACTTGCAGTCATGTGCTGGAAAACAGCTTCTTCACATGTCTTCTTCACAAATGTCTCCTTCACCACCTGGCAGTAGTGGTAATGATGAACTGCAGCACATGAAGTGTGCTCCTTCGAACTGAGCCAGAAGAGGGAGACCAAGGATTCACTAAGTCAGATGCCAGCTCCTTTCACTGTTGGCCATGCTCCAGCTCACTTTCCCTTCCAGGAAATCCTGATTGCAATTTCTGTACCTGTATGAACTCTAATTTGTGGGACTGAATAGGTCTACAAACCACAATGATGGTTGCACTGTCTTTAAAAGAACCTGTTAAAGTCTAACACAGCATTTTCAAGTGCTTGAGATTGTCAAGGTACAAAAAAATGCCTGTAAAATCCTCTAGAAATACAGCAGAATGGTGTTAACAGATACTTTTTTTTTTTTTTAATCTGGGAAACGTAAGTGCTGGTACAAGAAACTTGTTTGGTCTTAAGATGCATCCTGACATATTTCTGAACAAGACTACATAGTATGACTACCTGCATCAGAGGAACTAGACCACTGCAAGCCAGGATACTCCTCTCATTTATATGCTCTTGATAATTGGGCTTCTCTGGGTATGCTTTACCAGCTTTCTCTTGAAGCTTTTACATGCATTCTAATTCTTTTACTCATATTATCTTTGTTTTATACTTGTAACAGTTGTGATTCAGTGAAGCCTAGAAGCCACAAAACTGGATCAAAGCCCTTCTGTAATGGATGGTGTAGAAGTACATAACAAAAAGAAAGCCCCTACCACTTCAATCCTACAGTCTAGGCAGATTTATAACAAGAGTGGACCGCAAAGTTGACGCTTCGAAGGGCTCTAAGTGCCAGAAAAGATCCAGTGAATTCTGTAGTAAGGTAATAGAGATATTGTCATAGCACATCAGCTGCTGCTCTGGGCATGTTTAGGATTATACGTGGGAGTATCTGAAGATATCTTATTGAAAATAGCATGTATGATTTTCTAGCCCATTACACAGCATCTCAGAGAAGCACACTGCAGAAATGGAGCTCCATTATTGCCTTCACCATGACTGAGAAAGACAACAGTGTTAAAATAAACCCAAACACCTCCAAAGGAGATGATGTGTTACATTCCCTTCTCATAAAAAAAAAAAAGAAAAAAAAAGAAAAAAGTACTGTGTTATCAGAGGAATGAAAAATAAAAAATAAACATCCAGTTACCTGGGGTTGTTCAGCCTGGAGAAAAGAAGGCTCAGGAGAGACCATCTTGTTCTCAACAAATCCCTGAAAGGAGGTTAGAGACAGATGGGATCAGTCTGTCTTCCAAGTAACAAGCAGAAGGACAGGAAGAAATGGCTTCAATTTGTGCCAGGGGAGGTTTAGGTTGGATAGTAGGAAAAATACTTCCCAGAAAGGGTTGTCAAGACCTGTACCAGACTGCCCAGGACAGCGGTGGAGTCCCCAGCCCTGGAGGGGTTTCAAAGCCGTGGAGATGTGGTGCTGTGGGACATGGATTAGTGGTGGCCTGGTAATGCTGGATTGTGGTTGGACTTGAGGATCTTGAAGGTTTCTTCCAACCAGAACAAGTCTATGCCTCTGTGGTTCTATGATTCAACAGTGCTGCTCCAGACTTCAGTAAAGATTTACCTGGCCATTTCTGAGTATAAGAAACTGCTTCAAATCTTGAGAGAACATTGGCTAGGTTTGCAAAAAAAAAAACCAAAACAAAAAAAGAAGCTTTTTTATGTGTAAAAATGAGTGCCTCACTTACAGCAGTTCCAGCTGTGGCATTTATAAGCAGAATTTCCTTTACCCTATTCAATTACATTCATTGCATATACTTGGATTTTCTGCTTGCATCTAATTCATAGCCAGAGTTCACAGGCATCTATAAAAATGCCTCCTGTGACTTAGAGGATTTTGGATCTATTCAGTTCCAGATTCTAGTTTCAGCTGATCAAAAAAGGCAATTACATAGCCATGAGCATAGTAAAGAGAATGGGTCTAGCTCCTTCCTTCTAAAACTTGGAAAAAGCTTCAAGAAGATTTTCTTTCAGTTATTCTCTCTTTCCATCCTATCCCAAGAAGGTTATATGCCTTGTATAATACTGGTAAGCAGCAATAAAAGACAAAGATGTAGACTTGTTTGTTTTGTTTTTATCCTGGTTTCATTTTTATTGCAAGTCCTGTTACATGGAGCATTGGGTAGGAATAGGCTGAATCTGATGGTGATCTCTAGCCTTCCTTTAGCTGAACTGTAAGCCACTAAACTTTTTCCAGAGGTGAGTATCTTGAGTAACACAAGCCACCAGCTAAACTCATAGGTGAATATTGCTGAATGTCTCAGTGCAATTATAGAGGTGCAGGGATTGCATATGAGTATGCAGAAAGCAGTGGATTAGCAGAAAATACTTCCAGAAGGATCAGTGAGACAATTTGAAGAAGGCATGTGGTCTTCAGAAACTGAGGAAAGAAGAGGAATTTTCTCCTGAGCATAGAGAAACAGGACTATGTGTGCACTTTCTGTGAAAAAGCAGCCTCATAACAAAAGAAAAGCTCAAGGCAATGTCAAGTTCTTGCAATGGGAACAGCAAGGCTGTCTATTACCAAGCTGTTCAGATAGAATGCAGAAAACAACATTTTGGGTCACCAGGCCCAGAGTCACAAGTATTCTGGTACCGTCAGTTTAAGACATGAAATGTGTTGATACAAGCACAGCAAAAATCTGTACCTGATCTTAATGGTTATAGCAAAGGAAGAGAGATACCCAACAGCTCTCTCAGATTCTGAAGCTCAATGTTCAGGTGCAGCCAAGATTTCCAAATACTGCTTCTTTCCCACATGACCATGTAACTTATATTTCTGTAGTACGTAATTTTCTGTTGGCAGTGTTTTCCAGGTACTACTGTCTGCCAGTAGGCATGCATGTGACCATCCAACTTCTCATGCTGCTATGAAACTTCAATAACATTCAGCAGCCCTGAAAAGATCTTATCTACTAGGCTTTCCCAAATATATTCCTGAGACACTGTTGACACAAAGACAATGTCTGGGATAAACCCTTTCAACAAGGACCATATTTGATTTTGCCCTGCTGTTCAGTAGTTGTGAGGCTCATCTTGCATCTGGAAAACTTGTTCTTGTTTTCCCCTTGCTGTTTGATTTGAAGCAGGGAACTAACTGTAGGTTTCTGGCAGTTGAAGAAGCTTTTGTAATTATTAAACTAGTAAGTCATTTTGAATAAATTAATCTTACTGAAGTTGCTCTGTTTTGTGTAAATAATTTGATATCCTAATGCACCTAAGAGTAAACAAGCCAGTAAATAAATAAATAGATAGATAAATAGTTACTGGTCATTAGAGTACTTTCCCAGTATCTTGGCAGGGAGACAAGTTCAGGCACTTGTTCCAAAGAATATTTTTTTACACAAAATGTAATAACTTGGGGCAGATTTTAAGAAATGCCTTTATAGAAAGGTCTGAGAGTCATCATTCTTTTCTGAGCTTTAAGAAACCATCTTACCTGTTGAACAGAGCAGAGATTTGAATGCATGTCTCCTGACTTCTTTCTGCCCCTGCCTGGCTATCTTTTTGCAGGGATAAAGACAAATCTGCCTTTAGCATTCAACACCACAGATGAAAAACCAAACCAAAGATAGGTACCAGTCAAACATTGTTTTGATTTTACTGGAGACCAATTGCCCAAATGCCTTTAAATCTGGACCTAAAATTGTAAGCACTAGAACACTAATAACTGAAAAGTCATTTAAGAGATAAATCATGTTTCTAATTATTTTTGAGACATTTATCACTCCGGGTTACATGATGCAGCATGAATTTCTTTTCAGGCTCAGTTCTTACTGCAACATTAAATATTTTTTGTGAGAAAATCATGGAAAAAATAATCAAGCGGTTGCACAGCCTAATAAGGCAAGAAACTATTTCAGCAAACAGAAATCATAGCAAGAAGGGGTAGTTATAGACAGCATTAAATACACATCAGGAAGCAATTCAGTAACCAAGTAACCAAAATCGTATTATCCAGACTTGATCTTAGCAGAAATGAAATATTGTACTGTGCTGACACCTGGTGAACAAACACATTTGCTCAGGAAACCACAACCCCCCACCACGCATTCCCAAAGCAGCTTTCCAGCCCAGAGAGGTCAGCTTTAAGCCTTAGTAATCATCTGATGTTTGCAAAGCACTTAAGAGACAAGCAGTGTTGTCCGGGAGTGATGTCTTCTTGAACAATTCCATGCAATTAATTTTCATTTGTTTACAAGACACATCCTGCTACATTAAAGATGTGATTAGAGGCCTGGAAGGAGCTTTTGCAAGGACATAAATGGCAGTGGGAGTGCCTGACTCCAGAATATGCCTTAGAAATGATTCCTTTTGCTACTTCTTGTTTAATTTGGAAGCTATGAATGACAGAGAGTAGTGGGGCAGATCCTTAGGTCTTGTTTGGCCTATGGCACTCTCTAGGGTTCAAACAAGACATGTTTCTTCTTCAGACCCTATTGTACTCCATCAAGCATGCAGTATGAGTTCTCATCAGGGTAGGAAACAGCCTTCTCCATAATCGTGTCCCAGATCATTCGCCATATGACCCAGTGCTTTTGCTCTCTGTTGGTTGTGTTTCTACATGCTACATGACAAAGTGGTACCTCATTTAAGTGTCTTAGGCACTAGTGTGGCAATTCATCATAATGAATGCAACCTCCCAATGAGCCATTCTTAACCACCATGACATTCCTACAATCTCACTGTCACTGTTACTAGAGAGCCATACATGTTCTCTTTTGATGCTGCATTGATTCTATCATAGAAACCACTGTCTTCCTTTTTTTTCTTTTTAAAAAACATGTTGTAAATCCTGTTGCATTTCCTTACTTGTACTTTGGACACTCTTGCATTCAGAGACCATGAGATTTCATGTAGGTGAAAGAGTGACCCTCCAAAAAGCCAGTGATATGAAAAGGGCCTTCTCCAAGAATGGACTACATCTTCCTGTTTGGCTGCAAAGTGCACATTCAATTAAAATAGTAAATGATAAATGTTCCATTTTTCAGGCTTCTTTTAGACCCCTTCTATTTAGCTCAGCTTTAAAATATACACTTGATCACTTGCTTTGGGAAGAACAAATTCACCTAGACATGATGTTTTTCTGTGCTATGGGAAGGTGTGATGTAGCCAGGTTAACCACATGGCCTTGATTCTTACTCGTGGATGTCTTTATTCTATGTTCACCTCTGAAAAAACCCACAGACCACACCAGCCTTTTGCTGTTCAAAGTTCTGTGAAGGAGTGGTGAGAATCCATGGCAGTATATATCAAATGTATCCAATTCATTATCATTACCTATGCAGGCATGGAAACCTAAAAGACACACTACATCAAGCAAACAATTACCAGCGCCAAACAGTGTGCTTGTTTACCTCGCTTGAAGCTTGTGAGGCTTAATCCTTAATCCTTTTTTTTTTTTAATTGATTTATAGGATCAGTTTCAAAAAAAGGAGCTCTGTGTGTTCAGTGTTTTAAAACTCCTCACCACACAATGTTCCTTGCTCTGTATTTAATGTTAAGTTCAGTCAGCACATGTAGAAGAAAAATAGCTGCCCATTAAGAGTGCGGTGTGCCTCATTTGATACAGAATTGAGAAGCAGCCAATATACTGCAAGAACTTCATTTAATTACCTCTTACCTGTGGCTTTCTTTTCATAGGTCTAATCAGTTGTTCACACTAAAAATGTTTAACACACAATGAATAATCTTCACCTTGGAATCCTTCAGTAATTTTTTTCCTTAATCCCTTGGAAACTTCCATTTCTTACCTGGGGGCATCTGCTCAGCAGTCACTGAATGCAGCACAGAGGCAACTGACAACGGGTACACTTTTTAGAAATAGCCAAACCACCTTTAAATGAGATGGCTCAGCTGTCTGCAGCAGTCAGACTGGATAAAGGAAAGCAAAAGACCTGGGGGTTAGTCTGTCATGAGCCTTGTGCTGTGTTAACCCTTTTACAGCTGTTTCTCACTGGATGGCAATCCTGTAAAAAGAGTAACAGGTGATAAAACGTGGGCTTTTAGCTGGACTTCAGTGTCAACACAGGTCGTATCTGAAACTTGCTGGTGCTTTTGGTATAATATCTCTAATTCACTTTGTCATCACCGCAAGGGAGCTAAAGCTCTTGTGATTTCACATCTTGACTATTGCGAAGTGACAAGGCTGCAGGTTGTCACATCTGCACAATCTAGCCCTCCCACACTTTGCGAGACTTGAGGGAAGACCATCTGAGCATGTCACTTCTTATTTGTACCTGTTCTCCTCTCCTGTAATATGAAACGAGTCATTTGTCTTCCCTTACGTGCTGGGCAATAGTGTCACAGTGTTTTCTCCTTCCTAACATGCCTACTGCTTATTGCCGTGTACTTATATTGGAAAAAAAGATAATCCTTTTATTCTGTATTTGTAGAGCTGAGCACAGCAGGACTACACTCAGAGCTAGAAGCTGCAAAGCCATAAAATAACCCAACACAGAAGCATGGTTATGTGAATGTGTGGTGGAAATATTTTACTTCTGTAAAAAAAAACCAACAAAACAAATATCCTGCAAATAGTGGACGTTTGGTCCTGGTACTAAACCATCCATACGTACTGCTACTAAATCAGAGCCTAGAAAGAATCAGGATCATAGAAACATACAGTGGTTTGGGTTGGAAGGAACTTTCAAAGGTGATCTAGTCCAAACCCCCTGCAATGAACAGAGACATTTTTAATGAGATCACCTTGCTCAGAGCCCCATCCAACCTTAGAATGTTTCTAGGAATGGGGCATCTACCACCTCTCTGGGTAACATACCACCACCACCCAAATATAAAAATTTTCTTCCTTCTCTCTAGTCTAAATCTCCCTTCTTTTAGTTTAAAACCATTACCCATTGTCCTGTTGCATCAGGCCCTTATAAAAAGATTGTCCCCATCTTTATTTTAGACCCCCTTTAAGTATTGAAATGCTGCTATAAAGTCTCCCCAGAGCCTTCTCTTCTCCAGGCTGAACCACCCCAACTCTTTTCAGCCTGTCCTCAAGGCAGAGGGACTCCAGCCCTCAGATCATTTCTGTGGCCTCCTCTGGACCTGCTCCAACAGATCCATGCGGAAGGGTCAGTGGATACATTTACATGCACCCTGCTGTTCTCACTAAGTTTCTAGTCTGGTCTGAGCAGAGCAGCATGGTTGCTCACGCTGCTCCAAGCTTGAATGTGTGTCAGGGAGAGTGTTGCATCCACTGTGCCCACAGCACACATCTCTTTGGAAGGGAACCAGGGCAAAACAAGTGGCAAGAGACTGTCAAGATGTTGTGTTATATCTCCTGGACAATGGTTTCATGAGGCACATCTGTTGCAGTTCAGGAAGGTGTTTTAATGCCCATCAATCTCTATGTTTTGGCAGTATCAGTAAGATTTGAGATTTGTGGGTTTTCCTGAGAGGATCAGAGGAGATCCCAGCAGGGAAAATGCCCAGTCCTGAACCACACTATATGTGCTGTTTGCCTGGCTGCTGAGGGGCACCCAATTCACTCTCAGCTGCTTTTCTCACGGTTCATCAGCACAAGCCGTTTGTACAATACGGTCCTTATTAAGTGTTGTTTCCCACAGCTCCTAGATATTTAAAGGAGAAGCTCAGTGCAACAGCTTTTAAGCTGCATGTGGTACTGACTGCAGTTTTGCATGCATTGATTAAACAGAATAGAGGGAATGGTGGCTATGCCTCATTTGTAAGGGGACAGACCCAGAAGAAGGCAAGTTCCTGTCTGTTAATCCATCGACAGAACACAGTCTGCCTCAGAAACATGAGCTGTTTCACTAAAACAAAGGATGCTGCCCATCCCAGCTGCTGTGCACGTGCATGCACATACATATTTCTTGTACTGACTTTAGTACACTGCACAGCAGTTAATGTCAGAAGCAGAGCCCAAGGTTACCGTATAGTCTGGTTGGCATTGTGGGAAAAGGATAGTAAGAGCAAGTCATGTGTGAAATAAATTAAATACACAAACTCAGTCTGGGTCCCAGGCAGGGTCAAGCAGGCAGATAATTAACATGCCACTGTGACCTTGTCCCTGCCTGGCTCTATCCTCTCTGGTATTACCAAAACACATTTCAGAGACTTGATGCTGTAGTTTAGTGCTTTTCTTTGCAATGCAAGGAAAGAAAAGTAATAGAAGTTAAAGGTGGAAAAAATGGACCTCAAGATGTTTACTTTTTTCTTCCCTCAGCTGCCAGTAACCTAAGATGTTCTTAGAGGAAGTAAAAACCTATGTGGACATTTTAGCATTTAAAGACCCTCAGAGAAGTGAATCATTATTTAGTGAGCAGTTCACATCCATCTGTGAGTCCAGGGATAAAGGATGTACACCTATAACAGCTGCTGTTCATGAGGTTCTTGGGTCATGCAAGAATGGTCTGAGCTCACTGACAATAACAGCTCAAGCTGTTATGTAAACACAGGTCACATATAACATTTGTACAAAGTTTGACTGATAGCTTTCTCCTGATGCTCATAGTTGTAGTCTTTGCTAGGTCAACAGTTCTCTGCCTCCCTGGTGCAGATTGCAAACATCTGCAATAGGAAGAGCCAAGTCAGAATTCTTGAACTGGATTTATGTTTCTGCAACTAATAAATCTTCAGTAAGAGATGTGATAAGCTCTCCGGAGCTTTCTTTTTTAGATGCCTCAAGATCTGAGATCAGCAGGGAAACTGGTGACTTCTGCCCTTTGCCCCTTTTAGTATCACTGCGGAGTGGAGTCAGCACCCCATTAAACAAACAGATAGTGAGAACTGGCAGTGCTTTCCTCCTTGACAGAAGCTTCAGAATAAACCTTGGGGGGAAATCACAGTTAAGCAGGTCACAAGAGTGTGTGTAGACACACTTCAGTCCATGGTGAGTGACCAGGCCTGCTATAGAAAGAGTTTCAATGGTATGTCTTCAGTGAGAATAGTGAGATGCAGGACTTCAGGCACTGTCTGTGAATAAGTGAGATAGATCATTACCTCTTACTAGTTTCTGCATCTTCACTTTGCTAATTCCAGTTTTGAACAGATTTGGAAAATGTAATTTTGTTTTGCAAATAAACAGTAACCTTCCCTTGCCAAACTAAATAAACCCCCCAAACCACACTGCCTTTTTTCACCTTAAATTTATTGACATTTTTCAATGGGTTACATCATTTTCTGTTTTGGTATTACACTATATTTTTAATGATTAGGTCTGCTTTATTTCTGAACAACTCTTCTTGAGCATCAGAAAAAACACAGGTATCTTTAAATATTACATTCCCAAGAAACCTGTAAAAACAGTCATAATTACCCTTTATATGTCCCTATTCTTTGGATCTGCAGTAGGCACTTCATGCCTTGCAGCAGTATAAATATAAAAATATATATTTAT
>JANHFX010028733.1:50736-95609 GCA_027560015.1 Chloroceryle amazona
TATATTTACTGTTAGTAAACTGAGTGAAATAGAAATTTTGAGATCAAATACCTCTAGTTAACTACAACTCCAGGAAAAAAAGTGAATAAACTGAACAAACTCAGTTAGTTTTCATATAGTTCCCCTACTCTTTAAGCTGTCATGAAGAGCTTGCAATTCTTCTCCAGTAAGGCTGCCTATGCTTTGAATTGACCAGGGTTGTTTGAATACCAGGGTTGGTTTGAATGGGTTTCACAGTCCCACCTGGGTTGGGGTTTTTTTATGATCATCTATTTTGATGGCAAAAGGTCTTCTCTATATATCTCCATATATCTCAATATAAATATATATCAATATAATCACTTGGATCCTCAACCACAGCCCTTCCAACCTATCATTGTTTCAGTCTTCAATTGTATGCTCCATTCAACAGTGACAGTGTCTTTATGTGTTGTGTAGATGTGCCCATCATGCGATACCATTTAATGACAAAATGAGATCTGCAATAATGGGTCCACCCATATCACGGTTGGGGCTGCACTATATATATCTACATGCTAAACCCTCTGCAGAAACAAATACATCAAAAGATAATACTGAGCCAGAAAAGACCTTACCCTTCACTACATTTTACTAAGTTCAATGATTAACTTGCATCAGCACTTCCAGGATGAGCTGCCCCAGTTGCTCAGCATCCCTGAATTCCATCCTTTCTGGTGACTGAGCCCTGTCACTGCTCTCATATCAGGCTGAAATCAAAGGATTTTCTCAAGGCATGTTGTTAAGATGCTTTGCCCTAGTTTGTAGGATGTGATTTCTGAGCAGCTCCATCAGGTTTTGAAGCCTATAAAAGCCTCTTCCTTTAGCAGATATGACCAAAAGAGAGATGTACTGAGTCGGGGCAGTCTCTTCTAAAACCTGACACTGTTTTTGTGTACTAAAAGGAACTTAACATTCAAGAAAGAGAGGTGAAAGCACCTCAGGGCTTATCAAGGTATGGTTTTCCAGAGGCTCACCATTTCCCTAAAAAATAAGGTGACCTTGGCCTATCCCATGTGCCACTTCTTCCCTAGTATAGTTTCACTTGCTTCTGTGTACATTTGTTATCCCTTTATTTGCCAGATTCTGCTTTTTAACACCTCAACATTTCTTTTCCCCAAGGCTCCCGACTCAGTCTGGTCAGTTTATGAAGTCCAGGTGGTGGCTTCTAGGAGCACGGCTTGCTGAAAACTGTGGTGCCTGTGATTGAAAGCCAGTGCTTCCCTTCCTGCCTGACCTATCTTCTCTGCACGAAGTAGCGATGAGTATAGTAACTCCCATATAGACATACTGTTCTTGAAAACAACAGAGATCATCCCCATAACTTTTACTGACTTCTGGTGAAGCAGTATTGTGAGTAGTCTATTATCTTTGCCCTGCCTTTCAAGTGAAAACTATGAGTTATTATAGGGAAGATACAAGAAAGTCCTGAAGAGAAGAACAGTTCTTCCCTGGGAGAAGGCATTTGTTGCATTTAAAGTAAAATTGTCAGTGATACTTTCTGAGACAATGTGGTGTTTTTGTTTCTCAGGAATTTTTAATCTACTTAATCTTTCCTTTCTTCTTACAAAATATCCTTCTAAAAGCTCTCAGGCTGCCAAGAAATATGTCTGGATACTTTCATTATCACAAAGTCCTATAACTAGATAGGATTAAAAAGATCTAAAAAATATTTCTGTTAATCTGCTGAGTTTCGTCCATAAAAAAATAAAAATCAGCATTTCTGTTTGCAAATATATATTTACAAATTACCATAAATATAGTTAAAGCATTAATTTCTTTCCCTTTCTTTGCCTGTCATCCCCTATCACCCAAAGAAAGGGTCAGACTTCACACTCAAGCCTGTCATACTCTGCATCCCTTCACAGCAGCTTCAGATCAAAGAGAGAAAGATGTCATGTCTGGATCTGGACTGACCTTTTCATCAAGACCTCATTCAGTTCATTGTTACCAAATTGTCTCACAGGCAGTTGCATGCACTGATTTTGTTTGCAAAAGGATTTAGGGGTTAATAACTGGAAAAGAGATTGACACTGAGAGAATGAATTTGTGCTGCAGATGAAACCAGGTCTTTGAGTTTTTAATATGTGTTCCTGAGAGTAGAATTGCATTGTATCAGAATTAATAAACTTTTTCTTCAAGCAAGGAGAAAATAAAATTCTAGGAGGTGACTATGTTAATTCTCACACTCTATGACCAGACTCTCTTTCTGATTCACCCACCTTTCCCTCATGTTGCCCCATAGCCCCAGGGGTAAAGCAGGAAGAAGTGCTTCCATCTGTCTCTTGGTTTTGGTGCACGTTTCTGCAAACTTTAAAGATGGTATTTATCATTGAGCTAGTGCATGGCATATGCAAAGAGCTTCCTATTTAATGACCTTATTCAATCCTTTCACCCCAAAAATGCTGTGCAGGAGAAGAAAGAAGCCTTGCAGCGATCCTGGCAGACCTGTGATCCTCAGCTCCCAGCTCAAAACCCCTCAGTGTGTTTAATTGAATTCATTCCTGTATTATATACAAGGAACAGAACTAGAAGGGACTTCAGAAGATCAACTTGTCCATCCTTCTGCTTCAGGACAGATTTAACATTGTGTAAACACATCCTATCAGTGTCTGCTCTTAGAAACCTCTGAGGCTGAAGATGGTCCTGCTGTCTCAGCTATCTATTTCAGTGTTTTATTCTCTCTGTGACCATCCTAAATTCCAGCTAAACTGTTTTGTTGTTCTGGATACCCCAAGGACGACTTAATGCAAATTTTTAAACTGAGAATCAGTTTACAATACTGTAAAGTACTCCAGCATTGTCCTCCTCCTGAATAATGAATGTCCTTGGCTTTTCTGCTTTTTGAGTGAAAGCATCACTCCATTATCCTCAGGTAAAAGCATAGAGAGCTTGTACAGAGAGAATCCTCTGTCTATTCTCTGTTTACTATCCACACCCTGCTTTTATTTTTTGTGGAAAATATGAATCATTCTCCCATTAGATGTCCACCAACAGATATTTGTTGCCTCTGCAAGTAGTGCCCCATATTGAAGAGAAAGCTCCTCATGTGCAGACAAATAAAGCGTATTCTGTAGGCAGAATTTAATGAAACTGTAGTCTTTCAATTCACGGGGGGAAAAAAAATGCATCCCATAAGAGAAGGACACTCCTTTATCATTTTGCCAAGGCAAGCAATAGATTTCTATTCCTCCTGTAATTACAATGTGCATGTCATTCTTCAGCAAAGAGTTACTTAGTAATTGGAAGAGGGAGAAAACCCGCACATACATGGGTATTTAAAATTTCCTTACAGCTTAGAACATTGGCTGCATTTATTCCATTTTACAAGGTTTTGTGAACTTAGAAGATGGTTATGGCTGTGCTTAAAGACAAATTTTTGTAGTGATTAAAAAATCAAACCAAACAACAAAAAACTATGCGTGCAAGGTCAAAAGAGTGTGAAAAAGTAGGCTGTTGGAACTTGTGTTTCTGAGATAGTAGGTGAAGGAGGTGGAGGAACTGGCCTGATATCATTCTTGATTTCATTTCCCTAGTGTCCTCTACGGAACCATGTTTGCACAATGGGTGATTTTAGGATTCTGACCACCAAGCTCAGGCTCCCTTGAAACTCTGTGCCACAGGACACCTACTATATGAGGTGATCTTCCAGTGAAGTTTTAAGGTTGTCCTTCACAGCTTGTTTCTAGTCCAAAAGCTGCCTTTGGAGATATTTTTATATTTAAAACCAACAATGTGAAAAAATTATGATGGTTTCAACAGGATAGTTCTGGGTAAACAGTTTTATTCATGTGGGTGAGCACTCCTCTAAGTTTTAATAATCAGTAAGCTTCCAAAGGCAAAGTTTTCTCCAGATTTGTAACAATATTCTACAAAATAACCATTTTCACTGCGCTTACTCAAAGGGATTGTGAAATTGTGAGCTGAGCATGGCATTTGGATGGGGTGCAGCCTGTAACAAGATGCAGATACAAGGAATTCTTGTGGGCAGGGGCTTGATGCCAAAAGTCTTAATCTAGTCTAACACTGACACAGTGTCATGGCCATGAATCCGGCTTAGTGCAAGCAATTCTTTGAGTGCTTTTGAGTGCTTTTAGGGTAAAAAGGGTGAGAAAAGCACAAATGAGATATGCATATGTGAAGGAAATAAATAACTAAAGCTCAGTATCTAAAGTGCTTTGCATTGAGCACAGGATATTCTCACTGGAAGTTGCAGGTCCTGCTTTCAGTAAATTTAGGTGTGCACAATGACTTGAAATTCTTGCCATAAAACCCCTCAGTAACATATCCATTCTGAACCAATCACAGTCTGGAAAAGGAAAACATGATAGAATTTTCTTTGTTATTATAATATAAGAGAAGTGATTTTTATTATGGAAAGGTAATAAAATGTCCCTTGCAAATGCTATATAAATAGTTGGGTTGTTTTCTGGTGTGAATAGTACATTTCCTCTGTGTTTAATGTGTGTGCCACAATTCATAAATACACACTTTCTGGGTGGTAAAATTCTAATGAGCATCTTTTGGAGTTTTGCTTCTTCAAAACATACTAAAATATCATCAAATCTATATAAATGTTTAATAGTAATTTAATTACTTTAATGTTAATTAATTTTAAAAAAATAATTTTCTCTACATCTTCCAGACAGAATGCATGGTTTCCAGACTAAACACTTGCAATTGAAAGATTTCATATCATGACTGTGTGGTCTTCTCTGAGAGCAGCCTGTGGAACAACTAGAATAGAACGTGAAGTCACAGGTTTGGCCAAGCCTCTTTAAACCAACAATTTTCTGCAATTAGGGAGGCGACCATCTTAGATTTTAGCATGTTAGAGGTGGATGTCTAAACTAGGGGCTGGAGCCTAGTTTAGCCTTAAACAAAACAATGATCTGGGAAGAGATAACCACCTGCCCTTTTCAATAACTTTATGTGGACTTTAAGTCTTCAAAATGGTTTTCTACAGTTAAACTGCCACTCTTGCATTATGAAAGTTTTGTTCACTTTTTTTCCTCCCTACAGACAGTTACCAGGCCCATAGGTATGGCTCTTTCCTATCCTACCTCGACTGTCACCTTTTTGGCGTGCACTCAAAGTGCTGTAAAGAGAAGTGTCCTCTTCAATGAGGACACAATTGACATTTGATGAACCCTGTGAGGTAATTGCAGAGAGGAAAGAATCGGATTGATTGCCTAATTTTCCCAAAATACAGGCAGACAGAATGCATTTGTATAAAATATTACCCATCATTATTAACCAGACCATGACAAAGCAGTAGTGAGAACAATGCTTTTCTTACGGCAATTGGGGCCATTTCTGGAAGATCAAAATAGGCTAAGACGGAGGCTCTGTGGGACATCCCTGGTTAGGCTATCAATCACATTCATTGCCAGGGAGTAATTCAACTCTGTTGTGAGTATGCACAAAAGGTAACATAATTCCATCCACCATCAGCATGACTGTGAGCTACAGTTTGCCTCTTACAATGAGAACTGTGATTGCAGTGCCAGAAATCATCTCTAAATCAGAAAGCACAGCCTCTGCTGAGCAGCCTCTTATCTTTGAGGAAGATGATGTGATCAGTAAATACGAGTTGAACAGCTAAGGTGGAAGGCAGAGATCTAAATCAGAACAAACTTTCATTAGAATAATTACTTGGTAGAACATCACAAATACAGTGCAAAAGGGTAAATGAATCCCCTTACGTCTTTAAATTGAAATAATGCAGGGGGTTTTATTTCATTTTATCAAGTTTTTGAGTGCCAGACATATAGCATTTAGGCACATGAAATCAGAAAATGAAGACATTGTAAAATGTTCGACGTCACACTCATTCTAACACTCAGTATGGAAAAAGAGCATCATTGTGTCTTGGGATAATGAAGAAACTCTTCAAATGAGAGGCTGAAATTTGTCAATTTCTACCTAATACATACATTTGGATCATTACCTGCCTTGTCTCAACATTATGCAGTCTTCTGGGACAAATCAGGAGAAATAAAAAATGAGCTGGAGAAAGTTTCGAGGGCTGTGAGAAGTTCCATAGACTGACAGAATCTCTCAACAAAAAGAAATCTGAGAAAGAAAACTTGATTATCAGTATTGCTTAGCTTAGTGAGAAGAAATCCCCAAATAAAAAAAAAATAATCCTTTAAGTCAGGAAGGAAAGCATTAGTGATAAAAAAAGAGCTTGAAAAATAAAACTAGAGGTATTCAAATTACCAGCAGGACATGTATTTTTAACAGGGAATTTGGCTCCCAAAGGAGGCAACAGATTTTCCATCTTTGGCTGTGTGCAGATCAAGATTAGATGTGTTTCTGGAAGGGGTGCTGGACAAGTGGGTGACATCTTATGACTTTTGTTTTGCAACATGTCAGACTGATTGATCTGTTCATCCCTTCTGGCCATTAACTCAGCGTTTATTAATCATACAGAAATGACTAAATTCCCAGAGCCATGTCCCAGCAATGCACAGAGCTCAATTAAAAATTTGGACTGGATTATCTGGGATGATTCTTGTTCTGCAATTAGTCTAGCACTGTGGGCCAAGAGCAATATATGTTCACAGCTCACTCTTCTCTAAACATTGGAGTGGCATTTCAATAAAAAGTTTCATGCTGATCTTCTTAACCCCATGGCTTTTTCTCTATTACTTTTTATAATTTCCTGTCATAAAGGGTTATTAACAGTTTTTTGCTGTTGGTTTGTAGATGAATTTTGTTTCTGATAGCCAGATTTTTTCTTTAGTTTCTATTTTGACAATTAATACATTTTAAAAGAAGTGTTTCTCTACATTTGGGAAAAAAAAAAAAGTAGAGCAGGAGTCTCAAGAAAGTCTTGTGTAGTGCCTTGTACAGTGAAATATTTAATTGAAAATTTAGGAATATTTTTAGATCTTCTCTGTTATAATCAGATGGTTATTAGCAGTGGGCAGCAAATGGATAAATCCTTTCTGGTTGGATACATACCATTTTATCCATCAGTGTCTACACTATTTTGTCAGATAGAATCCCACAATATAAAAGCAACTATGCAACTGTTGCCAGAAAGTGAAGTTTGATAAAGAAATGTAAACTGCAAGTGTACACAATCTTTTCTATCAGCAGCTTCTCTTCTCTAGCAGGTAAAATTTACTTCCTCGGTACCTGCATATCTATGATACATTTCTGAGAATCATCTCTGGATATCTCTACATGCTTTCTCCAACCCAGTTTAACTATTTTTCTAAAAAGTTGTTGGAAATTAACTCACTAACCCTCCACTGTAAAATACTTATAGCTGCTAGGTACATAGAATTGTAAAATAGAGGAGATGCTGAATTAGGCCACCTAAGAATATTCACACAGCTTTCTATCCTCTTATTGCTGCATCTCACCCTCTTTCTACGAAAACCAAGAGCATCACTGTATTTTCAAGACAGTGTTGAGCTGCATAACCTTTCTTCTGTTCCAGAGACATCTCCTTGTGTGTGGGCACACTTGCTGGACTATTCCAGCACTGAAGGATGCGTGCAAGGTCCTGTTGGCCTGGACAGGGCAGCTCTGCCAACGCAACAGACTGCTGTAAACAGGGGACTGCAGAAGCCTAACTTCCTAAAAGTGGTCGCAGAGAAGGGTGTTTGGTTTTAGGTCTGCAACAGTTGTGGTCACAGTAAAAAGGGGCTGTAGGAAGAATATTAAAATGGGGCAGTCAGCTAACTGAAATCTTCTTTTCCTTGGGACAGCTATCTTTGTTCATAGTTGGGGAATTATGAACATCTGCTTTCTCTGCCCTTTTTTTTTACTAGTTTCAGAATGGGTCTCAAAGTAGATATCTTCAAAGATTTATTTTTTTAAATAAATAATAAAGATGGTTACATGGGAAAGCAGAGGATGTTATTTCTTAAGAAGACTTTCTTCTAGGCCTTTCCTGATAATGACTCTGAGAATGAAAGTAATTCAGGCTGACAGGTCCTCTCTGCTGTAGTACAGCAAACAGAGAAATAGCATAAGACTTCTTAAATGTAAAGTGATGAAAGCCATGACTACTTCAGAAACACATTCAGCAGAGGAACATGATGGTACTTGGAGCAGAATATATTTCTTAAAATAATATGACTCCAGCAAGTGGATATAAGTTTGTGTCATTTCTTTGCAGAATTTCACTGTATTGTGTATAAGAATTTTGAAAATTTTATTCCTGGATAGTTCATCTGTGACTGAAAGACTAGACAGAGGGATTAAAAAATATCCCCAAGCCTCTGAGCCGAGGACACAGTATAGAATTTAAATAACATTCCAGAGAGGACCACATTTAGATGCATTTCACAGAGATGAATTTTTTTTTTTTGAATAACCACATTACTCAAAGCAGTTTAGCAACAGGCAGGAGGAAAATGCCTCAAGGATAAACAGAAGACATTGGAAATGGTTGTTATATCCATGCAATGTATTTGGTAGACTGTAAGAAATAATAAACCTAAGCCAAATGAAATATAAAGGAGAAAAGTTATGAAATAAAATCTAGACATCTCAGACTACACCCTGCAGTCTCTGCTTTGGTCAAAAGAGAGGAAGTATGTGGCTGATTGAAATAATAATTTCATTTGAGTGAAAGGTGCCAGGCTGTTGTCAGATTTTCTTTCTGTACTTGTTTTCTTTACTAACAGCAGCATTAAGGCACTCCTCATTGTGGTAGGGGGAGTGGTCCATACTCCCATGTTTTCTTTCATTTCCCAGATGAAGAATACAGTGATTCATTGTTGTTGGCCCATACCTGTGAGCTGTAGGCAGTGATGGTATTCCTGACAGATGGGATTTTGTCCTTTGTGCATTGCATGGTGACTGACAGGTCACCAAAACCGGCAAGAGTCATAGGAGCTGCCGACAGGTAGGATGTAACTGGGTAGATCTCATGCAGGCAGCTTCAGGGATAATGTTCATAAAGAATAAACTGCTGGATGATTCTGCTGATATTCACTGTTGTTTGCATTATTTTCCATGTCATGAAAGCTTTTTCCACTATTGTCACCTGAGTGTCACCATACTTTCTATCACTAATATCATACCGACTTCTACAATGAGTGGCTCATAGTGTGTATCAGGACCATGGATATATTTGCTTACCAAAGTGTGACAAATTCATTTCTTCATTGCATGTTCATCTCCATTGCCATAACATGTTGATAATATATTATCCTTTAACTGTGGTAAGAAGTTCAGTGGTATCCTTATCCTCACGCAAGCTTGACAAATCATTTTGATAGTATGTAGAGATTGTGTGTAATGGTCACAACAAAATATAAAATATGTCTCAACGAAGCTCATCAATTTTTCATCTGTTCCAGTGGAGAGAGAAAAAAAATATTTATCTAAAGATAAAGACTTTAGTAATTGCTTATGCAATAGTTTATTCATCCTAAAAGCCTTTTTTCTTAGTTGTTTTTTTTTGTTTGTTTGTTTGGTTTTATTTCTGCCACCAGGAAGCTAGTTACTGAGAAAACAGTTATTTAAGAGACTATTCTTTCATCTTATGTAGATTACTGTCTCCCTAAGCACTTATAAGTGTGGGATAAAATTTCACCTATAATCTATGCAAATTGTAGTTAGGTTTATGCAGACAGAGGTATTTGCAACCATGAAAGGCTTTTTCTTTGATCTTTTTTGGTTTTTTGCCACCTTCTCCAGAGATTTGATTACAGCTCTCAATCAGAATCTGGGTCTGTGAAGGTGTTTGACACATGGAAGGATCTTTCATGAAGCTCTGCAGTGTCTAGGAAAATAATAAAGTACCTGAAACTGTTCCCATATGTGATGCTCTTTTCTGGATCTTTTCTTGACCTGAACAATGTCTTATCCTCTAGGTGATAGACATTCTGTGAGAAAAGCTACATCTCCCCAGGAAAATTGTATTAGCATTGTATCCATGAAAAGTGTTAGAGCAAAAGGTGTTTTAACACAATAGCTGAACATAGACAGCAATTTGTTTCCTTCCCTTCTTCAAGGTCTTTTTATATATAAATCCCAAGAGGTTTCTTCATTTACCTATTTTGTTACAGACCATTTTGCCACATTTAAAATGGCCTTCGAGGCATTTTCAGAAAGCTATTACTCAATGTCAGGCATGCAAAAGATATTACAGACACTGGGTATTCAGCACCCACATTGAAGATTGCAGCAACTGAACTGTTAGAAGATGCAAAGAGGAAACATTAACGATGGGAAAGCTGCCAAGCTTCTCAGAGGAGCAGAGGTAATTCTTTCATCATTGTTGTTGCTGGTTCTCAAGTCAGGTTGTGTTTACAATAAACAGGGGAGTTGATTTATAAGAAAGCCAGAGGGTATTTTACTGTGTAGTCTCTGAACTTAAACTCGTAAGAGACAACTAACTAACAGGACTCTGTCAATTATAATATTGGGGTTATTACACCTTCATCTTCTTGCAAAAGAACTCCCTTTCAGTACCTCTTGTATTTTTTCTCTCTCTAATGCTCACCCTTCTCTTTGAATCTAGCAGGTGCAATGGGAAGATTATCTTTTCCCCCCAAAATTCATTCACTCCCAGTCTACTTCATTTAGTGATGGATCATCTTGGCATACAAGGATCCTCTGCACAACACATAAATGTGTTCAGAATGGCTCTTTAGGGAGCTTCCTGGTGCTCATTTCCCACTAAGAGGACATATTCAGTCTTCCTTTTTATGAAGAATGAAAGAGAGGAGAGGCCACTGTCCTCCTGTTGAGGTTTCTTTCCTACCACTATTCCAGGATGTAAACAAAATTGTTGAATAACAGCAGTGTGTTGTAGCATGAAGATATGAATTGAGAGAGAGAATGTCAATAAGACTGAGTGTTAGAAGGAAAAATGGGTAAAACCCATACCCGGGACTCCTGGTACTTTCTCATTCCTGGGCTCCATCCATAATAAAACTACAAATGGTTTTGGCTTGGACAGTTTTACAGAGAACCTCAGTGAGTGACAATATCATACATAAAAGGCCAGATTCCCTCTTGGTAGCTAGCTAAGTATTCGAGGAAAAACAGTGAAGATAGCATCATATATGAGCGCCAAATCTGAAGTGATATTTAAGCACCTAAGTCCCATGTAATTTAGCTGCACTTAAATGCTTTCCAGGCTGTATTTCTTAATACATCTAAGATCCTATTTCCTCTTCTACCAAATAGGAAAGCACAATTCATAATTTAACATTTTGTTTAGAAATACAAAAGTTTGGTTTCCCTGGAAAACATGTGCCAGTGTCTCACCAAATTCACTGTAAAGAATTTCTTCCTAATATTGAATCTAAATCTACCCTCTTTCATTTTGAAACTGTTACCCCTCATCCTATCACTATACTTCCTGATAAATAATCCCTCCCCAATCACATCAGCGCATTAAAAAGCTTGAAAAACTTTAGTTGAAATAAGCATCTTTTCTAAAAGATGTCACCTTGTCACTTTGCTTTTCTTTTCAGAAAACATTAACTTCACTATCCAAATAGTTTCTGGGGATACGGACTTTAGCCAATGCAAAAACCCCACATTAATAATTCTGGAGAATGGGCCCATGGTCAGAAGTAGTTGCATACTAAAACTGGGAGACATTTAGCTACATGACAATTTTTATTTTTGTTTTCTTGTGATTCAGGAGTAGTTAATTTAATTAAGTCCAAATACTGAACAGAGAACGAAATGGTAGTTAATGGGGCTTGTGCTCAGATTTTAGTATCAGCCAAGTCAAACTCATAGCAGGAGTAAGAAGCCCTCCCTCCCTCCCTCCCTCCCTTCCTCCCTCCCTCCATCTGGTCACTGTATTTTTAATATGCTGCATGCCCCACATTGACCTAAATCCAGCAGTCACTGCAAATTCCTCTATGGTTTGCTGTAAAATAAGCAGGGGTCCTTACTTTTGCTAGACAGTCTGAAGTGAGGTCTGTGACCATTTCCAAGTAACTCCACAGGATATTTATTTGAACAAAAAAAGAGATTTGGTTTCACTGAGTTATTGGCCTTGCTACTGTTTCCAGTCTTTCTCTGCAGCACAGCTGCCACCATGCTGAGACAGGTGAGATGTGATCCAATCCCATTTGTGATTCTGAATGCAAACTTCCAAACAAGCTATACTGCAATCCAATTAGGTGAGGTGGGAAACCAGAGCAAGAATCTTGATTAGCATTTACATGCATTAACATTTACAGTATACCAAATAAATAAGCTGTTCCCAAAATAACCAAATGACATTCATGGCACATGTAAAACAGGGTCATTTTCTGTGCTACCAACTAGATAGCATCCAAGTTTCTGCTTTTGCTATATTCTGCTCTTAGGTAGAGTTTAGGCCTATGTTGCATGCATCTGCAGGCGGATCTTGAGCTAGAAGTCACATTTCATGTTTTAATGCGTTTGTCATAAATCTTGAGAGATTAAAGGTCTCCCCTTCTTCCCCACTCCTTGGGCCAGTTATCTGACAGTGATTGCCCCTTCCTCCATTTTTGACTTGTGGTGCTCAGACCCTTCTGGACTGAAAGCTTAAATTGAGCATTCAATAGCTAAACTATTAGTGGGACACAAAATCACAGAATGACAGAAGTATTGAGGTTGGTAGGGTCTCCTAGAGATTGTCTTACCCAACCCTCTTGCTCAAAGTAGCGTCAGTTACAGCAGGTTGCTCAGAGTCATGTCAAGTTGGGATTTGAATATCTCTATGGATGAAGGCTCCACAACCTCTCTGGGCACACCTCTTCCAGTGTTCAATCACGCTCACAGTTGTAATGTTTTTTCTTTTATTTAAATGGAATTTATTGCATCTCAGTTTGTGGCCCTTACTTCTTGTCCATTCAATGGGCATCACTGAGAAAAATCTGACTCTCACCATCAGGTACTGACACATGCTGGTAAGATCTGCTCCAAAGCCTTCTCTTCTTGAGGCTAAACTAATCTAGCTGTCTCAGCAACTCCTCACATAACAGATGCTCCAAGCCCTTAATCATCTTCAGGGCCCTTAACTGGATTGACTCCAGTATGTTCTTGTTGCTCTTGTGCCCAGGAGTCCACAACTGCGCACTAAGATAAATTCTAACCAGTGCTGAGTAATGAGGATCCTCTATGTTGTACCCTGAACTGGAGCATTTTAAGAGTTGCATGTGGCAATCAGACCTTCACCATCAGAACTATCCCATGGCCAGGCTGTTAGCTAGTAGGAATGACAGCCATTACCCTCCAGTGGACCTTGTACAGATCCTTGGATCTTCCAACTTGTATTGGAATGGGCTTGCTTTTAAGTGAATTTGATACTGACACCATTGCCATTCTCAGAATAATATCCCTTGGGAAGAAAGAGTAACCTCTATCCTGAGGCAAACTTGTCAGCTCAGAGTGCTACCAGCCTAAAATGTCTTCTTGGTCACAGAGGAAAGTCCACCCATCCCAAATTCATGCAGACTCAAGTTGTATTACTCATGAAACTTCCTAATATCTCTACTGTAACACTTTCTCGCATAGTCATTTGCAGACTTTTAATTTTTTGAGAATGCTGGAATAGCCCAGAGTCTGTTCATGTTTACTCTTTTGTCTTGAACTTAACACCAGTTGTGTTCATGAGTATGAGGAGGATATGCTGTCAGTATTGCATTGCTCTCACTAAGGATGAGCCAAATAAATTAAATCCGTTTCCAGAATCTTTGCCCATTGCTATGACTGTGAAAATTAAATATTTCTGAGCAACTTCTTGTGTGTCTACCAGAAGACACTGACATTTGCTAATGATGGCCAAGAAATGGATTCTGGCACAGTTTCTTCAGTCTTGCTATCTTATATGTTTATTATTTTTAAGATCCAAACCTGAGTATCTCTCAAGGAATCTCAGAGGAATCCAATCAAAACCATAACGTTGACAAATGCTCGGGTATATGAAAAGTGGAGAAATATTTCACAATTTCAATGCTTCACTTCCCTCCATGTCTTTTTTTTTTAATATTGTTGTTTATCTCTCAAGTGAGATTAGACCCATAAATTCAGATTTCCTGGGGAAAGCCCATCCTTGCAAACACTCCGGCATATTCTGAAAAATTTAATCTATTGGAAAAGATTTTCCTGTTACTTTACCTCACAGGTGTGACTTTTATTTTTGAGGGGCTAAGATTCAGTTATGATCCAGATAGTAAAGATTACTTTCTATTTTTCTTGATCTAAAGGACTTGGTGGTGAGAAATGACAAATATCTTCTACTGAGGTATTAAATCTAAAGTAACAGGTTTTTTTCTTTTATAAACAAGTGTTTTAGAGAAATAATTCTCTCTCTGTGTTGCCTTTTTGTGTTTATAGAAGGGATAACAATATATTTAGGCACCTTAGGCTACCATCAGTGGCTGGCCCAAAATTGCAGTCTTATCTAGCCAAAGGACTTTTTCTAGAACCCCAGAACATTCAAAACCAAAATTCACTTCGCAGTTCACAAAATGCACTTGCACCATGTTTTTTTTTCTCCTAGAAATTTTAGAGAAATGGTCAATATTTCATCTCTGATGAGACTTTCTAAACGCAAAGTCAAGTCTCCTAGGAAGGGTATAGAACCCTTGGTCACTGTGAGTGACCTTGGTTCATTTGGATTCTGGAGATTTCCTTTGGTAGGGAAACACCAGAGAACATTTTATTTGCAAATGGGACTGAAGCCATCCCTGCCATTCTCAAGTTAATGAATCATAGACAAGTTCTCAGTATCTGCAATTTCCATGTTGCTCTCATTATCAGATGCCCATTTATATTTAATAGATTAGAGTTTCAATATAAAGAGTACTGAAAAGCACCAGAAAGAAGCCTAAAAGACTCAGACAGGTTGAAATGGTTAGGGCACTATTTCCTATTCACTTGAGGCTTCCTTTTTGTTTTATTTCTCTGTAAGAGTCTTGTAAAATAGCTTATATTTTCTCTGAAAAGTAATTGAACACACTGGTCATGTAGTTTGACCAGATTGTTTTGTGGAAAATTAATTTATTTACTGATAAATTCACCAGTTAATTATTTGTTTGTTTTTTTTTTTCTTGTGAGGTTTCATCACATGTTCTGTTGGCCAGGTTACAATCTCACTTCTAAATGCTGTTTTTCCTCTGCCTGTGAGTCATTTGTAATAGTTACAAAATCACAGTTTCCTGCTACCAGCTGTGTTCTGAGCAACTTTCAAAAAAATCAAAAAATTCCAGCTGTTTCTTTTTAAATTTTCTTCCTGTACCCTCACCCTCCCAAACTGAATAAAATTCAGAAACTCTGTGTACTCTGAGGGACATGCATACTTCCAATATTGAGTTATAGCACTGCGCTTTGGCCAGAGAACTTAATCGTTAGTCTTAACTGGTTTGACTTACTGCCTGTGCAACTGGGAGCTTTCTCCAGGTTCTGTCCATTGGCTTGTTTAGCAATCCAGCTACTTAAAGAATCTGTAGAAACAGCTATGAACACTAGAGACTTTCACCACCAAAGGGGTTTTGCAAACCTCTTCTGTGTTGCTATTGGAAAGTCTGCGCTTCCCACTTTCCACTCCTCTAGTCTCCCAACTTGCTTATTTCCAATTACAGGTTGTTGCTTTCTGTGTGTCACATGTTGCCCCATTGTAGAGGAAGTGATTCACCCACATTGCTGGACATCCAGGATCTTGGGAAAATGATTGTTTTGTACTTATATCTTAAAAAACCCCCATCATGTGCTTAGTTGTTTTAGTGACCAATCCTATGTTGTATATACCCAGATAAATATTCTGGGAATACACATAATTTTTGTAGGAAAAAATCTGTAGAGACCAGTGGCAATCACCCCTTCTTACTTTTTAGCATGGTTACATATGGCTCCTGTGTGTGTAGAGTATACTTATATTCCCCAACAGCACTGTCTTTATCTCTTTCCTACTGGGAGCATAAAAATCTCAACAGCAGGATCCTTATTCCCTGTCTTTGTACAGTAGGTCTCAGGCTGTGACCCCAAGAACTATTGTAACATTAATGTATTCAGCAGAGTACCCAGGTTAGGGGGTGAAGGGATCTCAGAAAATAAGTAGCAGAAATGAAGCGTCTTGCCATTATTTCTTTGTTTAAGGAAGGTTGCAGACTTTTCTTTGCTACAAGCACTAGTAACAAGAACTCTTGAGCTCTCCCAAGGGAAAAGCCTCTGAGGACAAGTACTTTCTGCAGAATCCACAAAGAAGACTTTAACTCAGCGTTACCCAATAGACAGTTAGGTATAGTCAACAGATCTAAGGTAAGTGCCTGAGCTTCCTACCCAGCACCGGGGGAGAAGGTGGCAGGTGTCAAACTGCTGCAAAGGGGTTGTATTAAAAAGTCAATAAAATTTCCCAGACTGTTATTCTACCAGGGTTTTTTTCAGAGGCAGCTCTTCAAACCTATAAGCCAGTGCAAAGCTATATTCATTTTTATCTCCCGTAGTTTAAAAAAAAGGTGAAAACTTATGATGATGTCTCCCAAAACAATGCCTGCTGGTATTGGGAAATGATCTCTTGGTCGTTCCCGTTCCAGTTAGAACTAATTAAGTGCTAGTTGGCAAAGGGAATTGTGCTGGAATCTCCTGTTGCCTAGGAGAAACATCCGAAGCTGAGTTGCAGAGCAAATCTAAGTCTTGACTTGGCCTAGTAAATATTTAATGCGATTAGGGATATATGAAAGACCTGGGAGCATTCTCCTGCTTCAAGCCAAACTGAAGTCCATGTGTTGAAGATAAATTTACTGCTTAATTCAATTGAAGGGAAAAAGTCACAGCTCCTTCTGACTGCTGACCTGTGAGGCTGGACTGGAACCTGCAGTGAATGTCGGCTGGGGGAAGTGCAAAGGTACTTTGGCCCTATGTCCGAACAAGATTTATTCTCTGTAGAATGTGGCAGTGCAGGATTCAAACTTGCTTCTTTGCACACCTCTGCAGTATGTCATGAGAAATCATGAAGATCTCCATCACAGCTCCAGTTGCTTGGAAATGTCTGAAGAGAGAAGATAATCACTGTGACACAGCTCGTTCTCATCAAAGCCAGTCCTCCTGCGTGCTGAGCCATGTGATGGTCAAGTTCTGTGAAGACTGGGATGCTGGCAAAATAGGTAGCCATGTGATCACATGCCTTGATCCTTTCTTCCTTCTTCACTGGCATTCAGTATTTTTTCTATGTTCACTAGGGGTCTTTATTCTGAAGCAACAGAAGTAAATGTGCAGGGAAATAAACATTCCATATCATCATGAACCTGTCAGAGTGGGTCCAGAGCAGGCCACAAAAGTCATCTGAAAACTGGAACACCTCTGTTGTGGACTGAAAGAGTTGGGGTTGTTAAGCCTAGAAAAGACTTCAGGGAGACCTTGTTGTGGCATTTCAGTACTTAAAGGGGACCTACAGGAAAGATGGGGATGGACATTTTACCAGGGCCTGTTGTAACAAGACAAGGGATGATGGTTGTAAACTAAAAGAGGGAGATTTAGACTGGAGACGAGGAAGAATTTTTTTACAGTGAGGGTGGTGAGACCCTGGCCCAGGTTGCCCAGAGAGGTGGTGGCTGCCCCATCCCTGGTGAGGTTGTCCAGGACTCTGAGCACCCTGCTCTAGTTGCAGATGTCCCTGCTCAGTGCAGGGGGGTTGGACTGGATGACCTTTCAAGGTCTCTTTCAACCCAAACCATTCTATGATTTTATGATTCTATGATTCTGTGATTCTATGATTCTATGATCTATCCCCTGGGCTTCACTCAGTGGTATGCCACAGTAGGAGATGTGCAACGTTCACCAGACAAGGGGTTTGCAGTTTGTATGTTGTGGGGGTTCATGGCCCATTCTTCTTTCAGGGAATGTACATAACTTGCCTACCTACCTGCAAGTGTCTGAGCAGAGAGGTACTAGATGGTAGCACAGCTCATAATTCCCTTGCTGAAAATTTGGAGCTGGAGCTTCTTTTCCTTGGAAGGCTCTCTGCAAAGAAAGGGAATGACTACAAAATGGAGAAGTAGAGCTTCCTTAAGACTTCACATACTTCAAATGGTCTTCTGTAGCTTCTTCTATAGTGTCAGCAAAAATCAGGACAAGTGATAAATTACAAATTAATGAATTGCATTCAGCTTCTCTTAGCATATTTTGTAAGCTCAAGGGATTTAATGACATGGGATCAAATGACATAGTTTTGTCACCTGAGGAGAAAATCTTTGTTTCATGCATTTATTTTATCATTTCATGTCTAGCATTCAAAGTGTAGAGAATTCTCAGAAAGATCCCTTTGCTGTGTCTAAAACAAAAAAGCAGCAGAATAATTTCAAATATGAAAATTGTATTAGGGCTTCTTTGGTTTCAGCTAAATGAACTGTTCCTCTTGACTCAGTAATATTGAAAGATACAATTAATTTTTTTTTAAACTTTCATTTATCTTGAAATTTCCTTCACTCATTTGCTTTCAAATGATGAAAATAGTTTTGTTTTGTGTGTTTTTTTTAAACTGAAGTGGCTGCATCTTCATTGCTTTCCATTCTTGTCATGATGATTACATTAGACAATATTTGCCACATAATTAAAATCTCTTACACAGCTATTGTAATTTTTTTTTTTTTTCTGTAATTGAGACTCTTCTGAAATTAGATATTTCTCTTGCTTATCATTTCAGGAACATTCACTATGAATGCAAGAATGGTTATTCAAGCCCGTTCACATTCTAGAATTTCCTTTGATCTTCGGTTTTAAGAAGTGGCTGCCTCTAATTCTTTCATGTTTATCAAATTCCTTGTCTAATTGTAAATTTCACTTCCGCATTTCTACTCTAATTTGAACATTAGAAATGAATGTCACCAGAAGAAACACAAAGAACAATTTACATTTTAACAGCAGGGTATAGAAGCAGCTGGCAATATTAAATTGTATTATGTATAACAGGCAGTGAACATTTGAGTGAGCAATTGAAAAGAAAATGCTAGCTGCAAGATATGTCACAAAACATGATGTCAGATTTCCTGAGGAGCCTGGTAGAAATATCATACTAGCATGAAAGTTCCAGATTTCTAAATGCCTTGGCCCATGGGAGTAAGCATTCAAAATTGCAAGTAAAGCATCTGCAATCTGGCTTACATATTGCTAGGAATAAAATAGCCATTATTTATGCTGTATGATGACTGTGGAATGAAAGCTGTTGGTTGTGTAACTGCCCTGCATTTCATGCTGGTTTAACACTGTGTCCCAGTGTCAAATTGCTACAATTTATGGATTTATTGCAAGCCTTGGAGAAATGCATCACAACTGAAGAAGCAAGAAAGATAAAGAATTTCCAAAGCAATCCACTAATATTTAGATCTGAAAAATTTGCTAAAATAATTTGCCTTACATTTGGAAATAACAATGTGGACTCCTAAAAGAAGAGTACAGTGGTGAAGTGTTCTTTTTATGTTACATATTACTAAGATTTCTGTCAAGAGTGAACACCAAAACCATTGTAAAAATAAAAATAATATATATGTTTATCCACAGATATAAAGAGTGCTTTAGTTTACATCTTACACTCAAGGATCTACTTACCTGGAAATTATTCTTAATAGCTCATCTTATCTCTGTGTATATTGAAAACAATATTTTGCCTTTGTAGTTTCCTTTTATGTGTCTGAAAATTCTTTCCACAGTCTCAACCTACTTACTGTTCTTTTCTCTAGGATCAGTCACTGATGTTCCTTAAATTTTTCCTTTTGGTGTGTATTTTCAAAACTTCTGATCCTTCTCTCTGCTTTCCTGTGGACACAGAGCAAAGAGGCAGAGCTTTATTGAGGTATAGCATTCAAATTAAGGTCAGTCTCCCAGACTAGGCTTTAAAAAGGGAGAGAAGGATAATTTATTGTGTCTTGTAGATACTGTTCATGTTCATGCAGCCCAGTATAAAGTTTGTCCTTCTCCAGATGTGAATTTTTTTTTTACTGTTGAGTTTTCTTTAACGGTTGTCAGTTTGAAGTTCAGTAAATCTCTTTTCAGTGAATTTGCTGTCTAACCAGTTTTCCTTATTCTGCATGTATAAAGAGGATTACCACTGTCTACATGTAGAAAATTAAATTTATTTGTAATAAATAGTACCCTGTTTATCAAAAATATCCAGAGTTTTATTTACCCCTCCAGTATGCTGACAGGACTTCTTTGCTACAAAATATTAAGTTGTCTACAAACCTACAGTTGTACTTTTTTATTGGACAAGATTACTGAGTATATCTAATAGCACCAAGTGCAAGAAAGTTCCCGTGCCATGCAGCTCTGCCTGAACTGTCAGTTTTCATAATTAGAGGACAATTTTTCAACTCTTTTTGTACCCTCCATAGAGCAGTTTCACCCTGTATACACTCAGCTAATGCTTTCACAGCTTGACACCAAGGGTGTTGTATAAGATAACAGGAAAAATCTTCATTAAAGTCAAGAAACAACATTGACTGCTTTTTCCCTAAGGACTATTATTGTATCTTGAAAGGAAAATAGATTTGTCTAAAATATTTTTTTTTTCTGGATAGATTCATGTTAACTCCTAGAGTCCTGATTTCCTACATGCCTGACAATTGTTTATTCTGCGCTTGTATTTTTTTTTTATTTTTTTTTTAAGCAGATGAAGATTAATATGGATGATGAAAATGCCTTAGTGCTGGGCTTAGTTCTTTTAAAAAGATAGTCAATGGGCATTTGTTTGTTTTGATTTAGTTTGTTTTTTTTCTTTTGCAGCCACTGGGTCTTTAGATATCCATTCTACAGAAAAATCTTCATCTGTTTACAAGTTACTTTCAACCAATTCTCTATATGAAGGTAACTAAACACTGTAAAGTTAGGTGGGAACTTTTAATAACTCCCACCACTGTCTGCCTGTTTTCAATTCCTAGTCTTAGTTACCTCTCACATTATCTGGGTTAGCCTTTCTGCTCTGTGCAGGATATAATAGTGTTTGGCCAAGGCATACTTGCGAAGGCTGAAGCAACAAAGGCATTAAGCATCATGACCTCTTGGCAATACCTGTTGACAGCTCCCACTTTCTGTTGAAACAGGCTGAAAACATTCATTGCTTTTTCACTTGCTAGTAATGAACCTTAGAGTTACAAAGATCCCATTTTTGTAGCTCTGGATAATTTTCCCTTATACTGTATATCGGCCTTTCTGATTTTTTTTTTATGATTCAATTTTCCTTATCAAATTGAAGAAACAAAAGCTTTTGGACTAGCAACACTTATTAATTAATTTCTAACTTCAATACAGTTAATTAAGAGTATATGTTGAAGTATTTTTGGAAAAGACACATTTGAAGGATTACAAAACAGATTTTGACACTTCTTGGGACATCTCTAGCTTATGATACGAGAAAAGTACGAGGGAACCTATAACTTTTGAACTTGCTCCATTTAAGAAGGAAATAGTGTATTTTAGTTGGTTATTTGGAGTCGCTGAAATTCTAAGTGTCTGCAATCACTCTTCTCTGCCTAAAGCATTCAATAAACACTTTTTTAACTGAATAAATATGAAAGGCATCATCACGCAAATTCATCTCTTCCTCTTCTAATCCCAAATTACAATATAGTGCTTTCAAGTTCTGCATTTAGATTTCTTCACCTCCTGCTCTTCTCCTTCACAATCACTTCTTTAATTAGACTGCTTTTTTAAAAACAGAAAAGAAATTAAAAGTAAATGATATGTGAAAATGATGTTTTGTTACATTAACTTCACAGATGGTGAAGGCCTACTTCACTGAATGTGAATATAAACATGAATCCTATTCTCTTCCTTCTGCTAAATAAGACCTATCCTGATGGAAAGACCATCATGTTGGTGTAAATATTTACAGTGCAAAGACAGGCAGGCCCTTGTATTGGGATAAAGTGGTTGGTTTTTCCTCCTTGATCCTTGGAGAGCTGTGATAGTGCAGTTGGAAATAGATCCATGAAGCCACATTGTGCACATTGTGACAAAGAATGCAGGACATTATGAATGGGTTTGGATAAAACCCAGCCCTACTTCTGTTGGAGAAAATGTGAGAAATCGTGTGTCCTCCAACTCCAGACTAACAAAAGTTTCATGTTGCACAGTTCATACTGCCATGGGCAAGAATGATTATTAATGATGTGGAAAAAGATCGACCTGTCATTTCTGCTGAAAATTATAAGAGAAAGCAATTCCCTCTAACAGTTGCAAAATCACTACTGGAGCAACTCGAGGAAAAGCAGGATTAAAGAATGGTTTACCAGTCTACTGTCGTCCACTGCTGGGACTCATAATTTATAGCATTACTCCATTACTATGGGAAATAATGTCAACTCAAACCCCATTCAACACTGGAAGGTTTCTTCTCTTCAGAGATCAGGGTTAAGCTATGAATTATTATTTCACAGAGCTGGTGCTAGATGTAAGCAAAGAAAACAGCTTCATAATGGGGAACACATATCTATCAGATTTGGATACTCCAGTGCCTTGGAAAACCTGTGTGGCTGCTGGTGCCACTGATGGGGAACAGGTATGCGGGGAGCAAGCTGCTCTGAGTGGGAGACCCCCACAGAAATTACCCTCCACAGTTTTTTAGGGTTCTCCCATCAATTATCCACCTTTGTCTTGACTTATAGCGGAAATAGTCCTAGGAACACCAATATTCAGCATTGTCCACAGTGCTAAGAATGTTCGTGCTGAGGTTTTTTCTTCAGACCTTGCTTCTCAGCCTTTTCCTAAGAGGTAGTAACATTTTTCTACATGAAGAACTAAACTCACAGTATCATGAACTTAGTCAAGAAGCAAGGTAGAAGATGAGCAGGATAACATTTGAGGTGCCACTCAGGTGATTACTGCAATGACTTTCACAGCCCAGTTTCTTACCAACAGATGTGGTTTATATGCTGGCAGTATTTAAAAGAGCTTCCACTGTGATTCAGAACAGCAAAAATAATGAACACTGTAAAGAAGTGAAGTATGGAGAAAACTAGGCTGACTTTTAGGAAAAAGGAAGAAGTAACATGGAGCCCAATTATTTCCAAATACTATTAGGTGTGTTCTTGAGGATACTTCGAAGAAGAGTTCATCAAGCATGACAAAAATTCTGCAGAGGTCTCAGTGGGGTCAACCAATGCTCCATTTTCAGCTGCAATACATTCAAGCACATAGCTTAAAGGATTCTAACAAATCAGAAAAGTCAGGAGTTTCAAAAGTTCATCTTTTAACCCCACTAAATAAAATGTTGGCCTTCTCCAGTCTTTCTCTCTTCACTCCCCTTCTCCCCCTATCCCAACATCTTTGCACAAAGCTGCCTTCATTATGTTATTCCCTTCAGGAACCATCAAGACCTGGTCCAGGGTCTGTTGAAATCAATGGAGAAAAAAAAAGTTATTTGACTTCAGGATCTTAATAATTGCTGTTTGGATCAAACCAGTCAGGTTTATCAGTCCTTAAGAGTGGAGAGAATTGTAGCAAATTGGTAGCACATGGTGCTCATGCAGAACTCGACAGAGCAGTGCCTAAACTTCTGGAAGCAGTTTGTCACTGAGAATTCACAGGTGAACCAGGCTCCTAGAATTTAAAAAGGCTTTTCTTCTCTTCAAGGCTGTATTTTACTCACATTGAACTTCAGCTGGAGGAATGGAAAAATTGGTTTTGCATGAGGGTTAATCTGAAGGATGTGCTGAAAGTCCACATTGGCCTAACACAAAATAGGACCCAGATAAACCTGAAAACTTCAGTCTTAAGTGTGAAGTTAAATGTGATAAAATGTGTACAGCTCCCAAACCTCATTACTTCCTCCATGTCTTTTCCTTAGATGTCCCAGCTACCTACTTGAAACTGCTTCAAGTCTCCATCTTGAGATTCATGTGGGTAAAAAAAGGCTGAGAAAAGAAATATGAGGGCTTCTTTAACACTGATCAACATGTGAAGCGAATTAAGATAGTGACCCGATTCCTATATCAAGTCATGTTTCAGCTTTCTGACGTTGCAAAGACCAAGAGGTAGAAATGGTGTACTAAAAATCAGAATAATTTTCTGATAAACCATGAGGATTTAACAAGAACCGAGTAACATGAGTTATATGGAGATCTGGAGTAAGTCACCAAGTTGTAAGAATTTAACAAAGAAAAATATTACCAAGTACCATAAAATTAAAAGACATCCTTGTTAACAGAATTATTAATATTTTGGGAAATAGGGCTCCACAGTTACCAAGATGACTTAAAAAGACCAGATAGTCACTAATAGCTTAGTGTAGGAAAAGTTAGAAAACATTAATAACAACAATCACATTTAAATGAAATATTGTTTGTTTGTCAAAAAACCTTTTCCAGCTCCCTGGTTATCTTTCCTTCAATAATCCCTTTGGGGAGAAACTATCATCTTAGATAATTAGATAGGAACTGGCACTTGGGTATAAAAGGTGTTTTATGACATTTTATGAGGCATGTCTCAGATTTCCACAAGAATTTAGTATTCAAGCACTTTAAAATGCAATAAAAAGCAATGTATATGTTGTGTCTATGACTGGCACTTAAACTTGAGGTCAAGCTCACCTGAAAGATTTCTGCAGTTGGGGAATGAAAAAGATAAACAGCCTAAAAAACCTCAGCTGCAGTATGGACTTTCTGCCATAAAGAGAGTGCACCTTACCATTTTAATATGACAGGTCTTGCCCTTTTTTTTGACTAAAATCTGAGGACCACTAAAGTCTAATCAACTATAAATGAAACTCACGCTTTTCTGGCTCAATCTAGATATTAAAATGAGTTTAATACTCTGGACGAGATTTTGACTGAAGAAAGTAAATTTCTATGCCAAGGCCATAGACAATAGGAAGTTGTCATTTTTTGGTTCAACAGAGTTTCAAGTTCTTACCCCAAATTATCACTCCTTCACCTTATGCTTAGAGTTTAAGTGCTGCAGGAGCACTTCTGGGAAACATCCATGCAAATGGTGATGCTTCCATATGTATACCCATTTGAGAATACTCCTTTTGTCCCAACAGGTCTACTTACAGGTAAGTGGCATTTTAGCTGTCTTTTTAGCAGCCTCTTTTTCCCCAACTTTGCAGAAGTGTCACATTTTCTGTTTATTGGTCAAAAAAAGAAAATAAAAGTAGTTTTGCAGACCTTGGTGAAGAAGAAATAAATGTGTTTGTGGACTCCTGGATTTAGTTATCCTAGCTAGTTTAGGGAAGGAGTGAAACTGTATAATCTAAGCTCTGTAGTGAATGAATGCTGGGCATTCATTCACAAATACCCAACCAAAGCACATTTTTGCCCTTTTTTTGCAAAGTCTTTAAGACTTTCCAAACATGCTAATTTCTGACATTATCACAAATATATTCAGACAGTAATCACAGAATCATAGAACAGTTTGAGTTGGAAGAGACTTTAAAGGTCATCTAGTTCTAAACCCCCTGACATGGGCAGGGATGCCTTCCACTAGACCAGGTTGCTCAAAGCCCCATCCATTAATAAATGTGAAAAAGAAAGATGGCTTCTTACTGTTTATCTCATGGGACAAATTCACCAGACTCGTTTCCTTATTAGTGTAAAGGGAATTTCATGTTCAAAACTCATAACTGTGAGCTTCCTGTCATATATCTGAAGAAATAAGTCCATAAATCTTTGCATTGCTTATAGCTCGCAGCTACAGAGAGGAAAGAAGTGGAGAGTACTGTTATAATAACTATATCAGAACTTCACATGATGGATAGGACTTAACTCTAACGTTTCTAATATATACTGGGTTGAGCTGTTCTTTGTAGAACAACTGACTTTCTAAAATTGCTTGAGGTCAAGGAACGTCGCATGTCACTATATTTATAGGGGTAGCTGTTTCAGGAACTACTAATGAAAGGGGACTCTCTTCTTTTTCAGTAATTCTCACTGAATTGGAATTAGGACCATATGTGAGACCTAGAGTATGAAAAGCTCCCGGTTTCCAACTAATCAGAATTTTGTATAGACTGTCCTTAAGTCAAAGACTACCTAAGGATCTTCACAATCTTTTTGGCCAATTCTGAAAAAAAATTCTACAATCTATATCTGAATAGATTCAATGAGAAGCATTTCTGATATGCTAATACAGAGTGAGCACCTTAAAAAATCTTGATATTCCATTTTATATGATAATCTTACTTAGAAATGATTACACCTTTCTGGCTGTAATAATTTTTGGGAGGATGAATGTGTTAAAGATCAACTCTGTTAAACAGTAGCAACAGATCATAAACATTCAAGATGGAAGAACCTTCTTAAGTCATATTTTGTCCCCTGCCCATGATAGTAGATACTGGTAGTACAATCTCAAAGAAGGCAGAAGACCAGAAAAAGTAATATAGATCATTTGGCAAGAACAAAGGGGCTCACTAATGGAGGGCAAATGTACCATGTTCCAGGTGGAGAGTCCCTAAATGATATTTTCTCAGACACAAGAAGAATCTCTGCCTTTTCTTGAGATCTGACCTACGCAGGAGATGCCTTATAGAGCAAATAAAAGACAAAGTGAAACCATTCTGCTTGAACCTAAACATAATGAAGTAAAATATCAACATCTAGAAAGAAACCAAGGAGATGTGGTGTTAAGAGTCTGGCTAGGGTGTCCTACACAAGAGAAAAGATTTGGCTCCTGTTTTGGGCGTGTCTGTCCATATATTTCATCCACAGTCTGCTTGATCTTCCCCTGAGATTTCCAGAAACCAAAAGGAACAGAGGGCCTCTAAAGTTTTTGTTTTCTTTTTTCCTGTTTCTTGCAACAGGTGTTTGAAACTCTTTTACATCTAGTGACTTTAAGTGGCATTTTAGAAATGCAAATCTATCCATTTTGGGTATAGTTTTTTCCATGTTTTTCAATGGAAAATAAAAATCACAGAAACCTTGGGGATGAATGTGATGCATGTTTCAAAATGATACCAAAACTGTTTTTGTAGGACAAAGAAAACAAGTGGGAAGGATTATTTATTTATATTGAAAAAAAGCCCATAGCCTATCTTCATAGGAAATATTTAAAATGCAATAGCTATTTTCATGAAAACAGAATGAGTGTTTTATTTCTGCAATCACCTGTTAGCTCCTTCTCTGTGATCTGTCACCCTGTCACCTCATGGGTTGAATTACCTTTTTTTTTTTCCCACCACCTGCAGATCTTTTCTCCTGCAGTCTTTTGGGGCCTCCTGGCATTAGAAAGGCTTCAAAGAGGCAGCCACTTCTTCACAGTTTATCTGCTCCCCTTAGTATTTAAACATTAAGGAAGACAGTGGATGTAAGAAGCTGCAGCTGAATTTATTTTATCTTAATGATGCAGCCTGAAGCCTCAGCCCTGTAGAGCATGTGCCCCTGAGGCTGACAGTAAACACTATGCAGAGGCCTATTGTTTGCTGAATGTATCCATCAAAAGATTATTACGCTTGGCCAAGTTGCTTCCCTTTCCCTTTGCTGAATGTATAAGTCCAGGAATCCTTTGCTTCACTCGATTCAGCAGAAAGGCATTTTGTGTTTCGTTAAGTAAACATTCATGTCATTGCAGGATTAGTTCTGGAGGGGATGTTGCTCAGATGGATGATTGACACTCTGGAGAAGTGGCATTTGTTACCAGACATATTCCCGTTGATATTTTATTTTAATTATTATTTTTAGTAGTCATTACCCACATTCATACTTCCATAGCCTGCTTGAAAATGTGCACCATCCAAAGGGAGGTCCCAGCCACTCTGCTCTGTAACTTAATACAATTCACTATTAGGTCATACAGCAAAAATCAATACCTTACACACTTGACCTGCATCAGAACAGAGATAAATTTCTTTTTCCTATCCGTTATGGTCTATAGAGCTCCTTATTGATCTGAATTCTCTGTGTCAGTACACTTCTTTCAAATGCCTTGCTCAGAAATGGTGTTTACCAAGAAATCCTTTTTTTTTGTGATAACTTACCACTCCTTTAAAAGCAATGTACATGGAGAAAAAAAACCTGGCTTGAAATCAGGTCACAGTGATGGGTTTGGCATCTTTGGGTTGAACTGAAACCATTACCATAGAGTACATCTGGGTATATCTGTACTATTCAGTAGCTGGTACAGAGGTATGAGTTTAATGAGAGCATAGCCATTCCAGTGTGGCAGGCTGCCTGAGCTAATTCATCTGGTTACTCTTTAAGAGTTTTTCACGCTGACTGTAGTGTAATAAACTTATTTACTGCTGCAGCTCAAGATAACATAGGAAGATTGCCTTAGGTATTTCTGTGTCCCCTATTCTCAAGCTAAGGAGTAGGAAGGAAGCTGTATCCTGGCAGAGAATTTCCCTACTTTTACCTTTCCACTTATCTTTTCTTCTCTCTAACCCTTTCACTCACCCACCAAAAATCCTCTCTGGAGTTCTACTGCTAATCAGTGAGGTTAATGCTGGCACACACTTTTCAAAGAGGGATAAGAAGCTATTTGATGGGGCAGGTTTTGCTTTTATTTCCTGATCCCTCCTTCCCCTAATCTGTGCAATACTTTGGTGAGTGAAGTTCAGGTGGAGTTGATGAACTGTGATGTCTGCAACAGCATTTTCCCTTCCAGCAGTAACAGGTGTTAGTCAGCTTTTGAAGAACAGGGCATAAGAGAGGAAAGTTCCTCAGGGGATCTTTATGGAGGTTTGTAGGTGCTGGAGGTAAGGAACAGATGGTTGTTGAACCTGGAGATACGGCTGTTTGGGCTAGAAAGGACCAGACTTGCAGAAAGTGTGATGGTGCTTGGAGCTGCTCTGGAAAACTGAGGCTGGACAGTTAATTTGGCAAAGCCTGTTTGAACATTATAAAAGTAGCATAATCCCAATAATGATAGACATACATAGATTTTCCTTCATGCAGCTCTGATTACTTCCCCAAATTTAAGTGGTGCTTGGACAGCAATTGTGAGGTGGAAGAAGACCCTGTAGGCATGCCAGTACAGATCGGGTCACTTGAAAAACGTAGTTGTTGAGATTGGGACAATTTCAATCACAACAGGCTGTTCTATTGTCACAGATAAAGCTGGACTTGTATGAAAATATGAAGATGAACAACTATTTGATAAAGTTAAACCGAGGTGTTTTGTTTTTTCATTGCTTTCTTCATGGTGAATAAAATCACAGAATCACAGAACAGTTTGGATTGAGTGAGACCTCTGTATGGCAAGTGATCCACCCCCTGCTCCTTCTTTTAAAGCTAAGAACATCATATTCTCTCCACCTCTCCTTGTATTTTCTGTTTTACACCACCTTCACCTTACTTCCTTGCACTGGAGAGCCCCAAACTGGCCACACCACTACAGATTCAGTCTCACCAGTGCCAAATAGAAGGCAATCATCACTGGCTTAAAATTGTATGGGAGCAAGACAAGAAAGAGTTTGCTGAGTTAGCATTCATTATATCAACTGTCTAAACCACTTTCTCAGCAATTTAAGGCCATTGAGTATTAATACCTTTAAAAATGTTATGGTCAAGGCTGTTCAGCTCTTGTTTAACGAATAAATGACAAACAGCAGCCTGTGATGGTGATCCATCACCCACAGGACACAGTTAATGTGAAGAGCAACATTAACACAAGCACATCTTCTGCTAAGGTAAAGAAATACTCCAGCCCAAACTATGTACAATATGAAGCGAAGAAGCTCCCTGAAAGTGAAATTACATCCCTGGCCTTGATAATCAAGGGACTGATTGATATTAAATTGGTCTCATAGGTAACACATCCACAATCTCTGAGCAGATTTTGCATCCACGATTGTCACAAAAAAAAAGCTGACAAAAAGCCTGATCTGGCCTCCCCAGTAGCTCTAATCACCAGTGCTCAGGCTAGTGCCTTTTCCCAGCACACTCCAATAACACCAGTAATTCCCAACAAATGGAATGTGTCTTCTGTTGGGATATATATGGAATGCAGTAATCATTTCTGCAAACCACAACTGGATACCAATGGGGGATGCATTAATATGGAGCTGTCTTTAAGGAGTCACACACATTTTGCCTTCTGCTTTGGACCTATGATCAAAAGCCCTGGATGACTTTTTACATATTCATGATACAGTCAGACCAAGAAAAGGCAGGAATCTGTCCTGAGCTTCTTATCCAAAGCCATTTACAGCAAGATAACACATTAAAAATTCTTTGTCTTTTTTGGTTTGGTTTGGTTTTTTTCAAGAAACATACAACTGTGCTTGGTAAAAGCAGGTAGGAAAGTGCAGGATGTGGTTTGACTGTTCCACAATGTAATTAATATTTTGCTTTTCTGTATGAAGATCCCCAAATCCTTTAAAACTATCGAAAAATGGATTTTCAAATGGGTAAGACGGAAACAATATTGTTTTGATTTTATAGCTAGAGGTACTAAAGCATTAATTGTCAGCCAAGATTTAGGGACAAGCTGAAAATAGATGACAATTACCCCAACTCCAGGATCGGGGGGTTGTCCAGGCATAATTTTGATTTCTGGATGCCTTTATCTACAGAACAATATGATGATTTCTTTTGATCATAAAATCTATTAAATTAAAAGCTTGTGGGTAAATATTGAGGGGGTTTTATTGACTTCTCAGGCAAGCGTTCTTTAACAATTTTTTTAACTTAGATCTGCACGAATTTGTTTTACTTATTCAGTACACAAAATACTTGTGAATTATTCATTGGATTTTTTTGTTCTTGATTAACCATTCTTGGGACTGGGTTTCCTATATTTCAGCTAATGCCTTCAAAGTGAAATGCCTGAAATTTGTCGATGAAGTCCATACTGAAGCAGATAATTTAACATTAAAATTCAAACATTTTGGCTTTAGGTACTCTACTTCCAGCTTCCTTACTTCCAGTTTATAGACAGTCTTTCAACGCAGATTCTCCTTCGTTATCAGGTACCAAAAGTAAAAGCTCTGATGGAAAATATCTTTCAACTTTCCAATATTATATTTTTCCATTTGAATACTGTAGAAACTCTGTATGTTTTGTAAGCATTAGAGTTAAAACAATCATAATGATTCATACTAGACAAAGTGTGTACTTTTTTTTCTGAAATATTTATGAATATTAAAATCATAGAATCATTTAGGTTGGAAAATCCCTTTAGGATCATTGAATCCAGCAGTTAACCTATCACTTCTAAGTCCAATAAACCATGGATTTATGAACACAAGCAAGAGATACATTAATTCTCATCAGTAATGTTTTTCATTCTTTTTTTATTTCTTTGATTGATAATATAAAGTATATTTATATAGTTATAATACAGGTTCCCTCTATAGCTGATGGAAAGGAGAAGGCATCTCTAAAGGTGAGCCATGACAATTGCTTTCAGATGAGACAGCCATCTCCCTGTCAGTAGGTGCCCATTCACCTCCAGTAACCTCATGAATGGTTAACCAGACAATTACCTGACTATACAATGCAAATTTGAAGGTGAATTTTATCAAAATTGAAATCTCTATATCCAAAGTCTTGTACCAGCTACTGTGCCTTTAGCACCAGGGAAATGCTTAGGAGTACTTCCCATGTCCACTTCGGCACTAAAGTCTGCAGTAACACCAGACCTTGATAAAATTTTTGGTGACTTTTGATTAGGCAGGGTTATCTGAGTCCCACGTACTCATGCTTTCACTGCTTAACAGTGAGAGTACAGTATATATAAACCTAAAACTTCAGTGCTTAACACATTTCAGGAACACCACCGTGCTGAGCCTGCTCTTGGCTTTCCACAGAATATTGAATCAGCCTGAGGGCACCAGAACTGCTTTGCAAGTTGCCAAGTGTCTTCAGTGGCTCAGGTAATTGGAAATATCCTCTGCACTCCAGGGTGAGCACAGTGATTAGGAATGTATTTTTCCCTCTGGAAATTAAGCTTCCTCCAAAAGAAAGCATAAACATTTGTGTAGTGGACTGAGTTCTGAAAAATAAGTGAAAGAAAGACATAAGAACAGGAATTCAGTGAATTGAGAATAATTCAGACTTGCTGTTGCTTTCACGTTAAGGTAAATTCTACTGAATGACTTACATGTCTGTGTGCAGCTATAACATACAGTTCAATTAAAAAAAAAAAGCAACACTCTATGTCATTTAAAGTACCTTTTTAATGCTACATTGTTGGTACTTAAAGCAACTGCTGTTGCATACAGTCAGGAGTCAATGGCTTGCATTGCAAAATCAAAATCTCAGTTCTAGAGGATTCACATCGGTTGATTTGCCAATAGTCCACTGACTTCTCACTGGGTATTACATATGGCAAGTATAGCCATGGAGAATGATACTGTTGGTATTTGTCCTGTGGCTGAAAAACTTCCTTTTGGAAACCTCAGTCTGAGGCTGGTGTAGATGATCTGATCCCTGTTCAGCCTCACTGCAATCAGAGATTTTATTTGTGTAAATTGCACCACAATGAAGGTCATAGCACAAATTTAATTAAATCCTGATAAAATCGATCTGCAGTTCTTGTACTGCTTAAGTCAAGAACAGAAAACCATTGAGACAGGCATCCACCTGCAGAAAGTTCTCAAGTAGAAAATTACAACTGCATTTTAAACATTCATCTTATTTCCTATGCAGGAAAGGCGAATGGTCTGGATCCCTGGCTGCATAGGACAGGTGAGTTCAGCTAGCAGTGGTGGGATTACATTCACTTACGTCAGCTGGGGTCCACCCTTTCATCGGATAGATAAAAGCAGAATTTTTGCTTTAGGAAAACAGCACTGACTGCTGACTTCAATCACAGCACTGGACCTCAGGCTTGTCTGTTATATAAAAGTCCCATACAATTTGGAATCACTCAGTGTTGTTTCTGTCTCCAGTGTCAACGTGATGTCCTTTGGGACATGCAAGAATTATCTCATTGACATAAGGGACCCACCATTTGCATCACAGGAAAAGTCTTGTGACCACAACTGAGATTTCAAAGGACAGTATTAAAGGCCTGATGATTTCAAGGGAAATCAGACAACATTTCAAAATCTGGCTCCAAGGCTGTCACTACAGCTGGTATGTGTATGAGGCAGACATTAATAAAAAGCAAGTTCTCCCTGGTTTCTAGAGCAGACGACAGGCACTTGGGACATCTAGTTGTAATACCAGCTAACTGGGTGACCTGGGACATTCGAACTCTTGGTCCAATCAAGTTTCAGTAGGGGGCTAAATGAATATCATGGAGTAAAAAGCTTTTCTCAGATCCAATGACAAAGAGCACCCAAGTTACTATTCTGTGATGGGTGAACATCCTAGGGAGCATCCTTCTGAACTAGTCGGTGACTGAAAGTGGGCAGTCCTCACCTTAAGGAAAACAGTGAGTTTCTACACATGATCTATCCCTTCTGTGATAACTTTTCTGTGATTATTTTTCTTTTTTGTTCATTAGTACACCGTTTGGTCTACTCTCTTGGGTCCCCATGCAGACAGAACATCATCCTTTCTTTGCAGAATGAGACTACTTTGTATGTGCTTTGTGAATCCAGATTCACAGTGCCACATCTTATACCTGAAACGCTGATGAATAACTCCGCAGTGCCTCTGACGCAGGTGCCCTCTAAATAACAGATACAAATCAATGGATATACATTAGACCTGCAGCTTCTGAGCCCGAGACGTTTCCATGACAGCTAAAGGGTTTCTGGACGTGCTTATTGCACCCTCTTGTGTTTGTTCTCTATAAATGCATGATTTATTTAACTTCACTTGTTCCACGTTTTGGGTATGTCCGAGTTGGTATTTAATGCTGATCTTCCTCCTGGACCGTGGTAGAGCACAAAGGACCGGAGAAGAGAGTAAGAAATTTGTGTGGATGGGGATTCTCAGTTATTTTGTAGTGTGTAAAAGTTTGATCAGTAAGTGAAAAAAACCCATCATTTTCATTTTTATGGCACCCATTAAGATTATAGTCCTTGATATAATTGATTAAAATCACAAAAAATATATATATGACCTAGGAAGGACTTTGCATTACACTATGCAAGCAATAAAAGCATATATTTAACATCACTTTGTAACTTATGCACAAGGAATTAAATTCATGGCCACTTTGCCTGGCACTTAACTGAAAGACTTTCCAAGCTGTGATAGATGGCATGTGGGATCTATAGAGATTTTCCAGTTCTCCTCATTTCTGTGGTGGGCAGGCTGCCCAGGTTCTCCTCTTCCTTTGGTTTGAACTTTTCCTGGGCAAGGAAGAGATCATTCAAACAATTATTGATGCTGATGTGGCCAGCATAATTTCTTACTGATTTTTCCTTCTAGCTTCAGGTACTTGCAGGTTGAGTCTTTCTAGGGCCATCCAACAGACTGACAGTTTTGAAAGACCAAAGCCAAACACAGCCTTTTCTTCTCTGTCATATTAAATGAAATTTTAAGCTTACCTTTACAAGGCTTTAAATATGATAATAGATTCTTTTTTCCCCTGTTTTGCCTGCACTGAAATCTCCAGTCCTATAAAATGACCAGGAAGATGACCAGACTGTGTTTGCTTTGATGTGGATGTGAATGGCAGATGGTGAAATTACACTGGGAACAGAGGACAAGGAAAGGTCTCACACATAATTTTAAGGCAGATTGTTGAAATTCACAGTTTCACAGCACTGTTGTAATGGTAGTGTTTTAATGATGAAGCCACTGACCTGTTATGAATTGGTAATACTAGGACCTTATTAGAACTGAACCCATTTTGAAAATTTCCAGTGGGGAATGTGGGTGAATGCATTGGGAAAATACAGTCAAAAAATATTCTTTTATCAACCTGTGTTGCTTACACAGCTGTGGTGGTGGTGACATACAACTGCGTTTCCATCTCCTCAGGTCTTGCTCAAAGTGCTCAGGGGATGTCAGGACCAAGGTGTGCATCTGAATGAAAATGGAGGTTCAGCAGGCAAGAGTTTTATGTATTTTGTTTATAGAGAACTAAGAAAACTGTTGAGCATGTCAAGATCAAAAATTAAACCTCATGATAGAAGCATTGTTTTGGGCATTGCTATTAAATCTTGTCCACTAAACAGAGTATTTTCTGGTGGTGCAGAGCTGTGAATTATGCACATATACACAAACAGATATTTAAGTAAAAAGTAAGGTGGTTAAATTCAGATAAAATGAATATCATGTTGCCACTGTTGCTGTGGTAACCAAGCATGACAATGTGTCAGACAAGTTAATTTTAGACAAAATAAACTGTTTCTTAAAAATGTTGGAGAAACAGATGGATTTTGTCTTAAAATGGACTCTTAAACATTTGCTCTTTGGAAGTACTTAGAGGCAGACCAAAGAAATGCACATTCGCCTCCCAACAGCTTGCTCAAATGAAAGGGTTTTCCAGAAGCTTTGGGACCATTTTTATTACCCATGACACACTTGCTAAACTAATTTCCTCTACCTTCCCGAAGTGATGTGTGGGCCAGTTGAGAGGATAATTTGATTTCTTTTTTGCTGTATTTTTGCTGGGTTGCTTGGCCTCCAATCTCAGCAGCCTCTCTAGGAGCTTCAAAACTCTCCATTTTTCCACATTTTTATATTTCCTCTGTGAAGTGCTGATTTAACTATGTACCGAGTTTCCTCCTTAATGCCTTCACCTTTAATGTTTAATATCCTCCAGGCTGCTTCCACCAGACTAGCTTTATTTTTCAATGAAAACATAGTACACAGAATGCAATAAAACTCTATTTGGGATCTGGGTCTGATATCTAAAAATGAATTAATCACTGGACTAGATAATGATGGTTGCTAAGGCACCAGCGGTCATGACCTGATTATAAGCAGGATAAATAGAGGACAGTCCTAAGCAGTAATATTTCCACTTAGTGGTTCAAAAGGGTGATTTCCCAATGCTGAGGAAAATAATGAGCCAAAGAAGGTGGGAATAAAAATAGGGATAGAAAAATCAGATTTTCTTTAGCAAATAGATTAAAAGTCCAAAATACCCATCAAGTCAAGATCAAAGAAGAGGAAATTGGTTGCCAAAAATATCATTCTCATCTCAATAAGAAAAAGAAAAGCAGATATTGAAAAAACCAAACCAAACCAAACCAAAAACACACACACACACACAAAACCCAAATCCAAACCAAACATGAGTGAAAACTAAAACTGTATGAAATAAAAATATATGGAAATTGTTATCGCCAAGAAGTTACAAGATTAAGATAATTGTCAAGAGAAGCTGATGACGAGGGTGAAAGCACTTTCAAGCAGCGTTACAGAAAATTTAAAATATATGAAGAATTCTTATTAATAGTCTAAGCCTTTGCTAGAGACAGGGGTGACAATTATGAACAATATCACAGAATATCAAGAAATGCTCTCGAAACACTTCCATCCTGAAAAATGACAATAGGTTATTAAGATATTTTCAGCGATGACAGCTCTGTTTGCAAGTGTTTTAGTAAATCAAGGGATAAATAGGAAAACCTACCAAAACTACCCCTTCTCATGATCAGCCAGTTCAGGCAACTTTCAGAAGACTCTGATAAAATTGGCAGAGGAAATGGTTGATGTATTGCTGTGAATGTTAATAAATCTTTTCATTCCACTGAAATTCCAAAAGATAGAAAGACTATATGGGAGGCAATAGTGTGTAAGGAACAGAAGAAGTTGGAGTCCTGACATCTATCTCTCCCAAGCAAAATAACAGAAAAGCTTATATGAGATTCACTTGCTAAAGACTGTGAATATAATTAATGCCAATCAAAACTGTTTCTGGAAAATGGGCCTTGTCAAATCTGATTTCATTCTTTAAGGAGGTTGGTTGAGGTTGGAAAACACACTGATAAATGTAGCAGCCTTTTCTAAAGTGCTCACCTTTGTATTGCACAACTTTCCAATTAAAAATATGAAATACCAATATATCCTGCCACCTTACTGACACGTTTTGCCTAGGAGGAAATCAGAGCTTTGGGAAAAAATATATAAAATCATTGATACAAGTACAGATGCTCTGCTGATTACAAAAGTAAAACACAGGTTACCACGATGTGTGGAGGTCAGAGCATATGGTTTAATTACAGTCTAACCTACAGTGCCCCTGCACCCCTCCTAGCCTTATGTTCTGCAAATACAGATATTCTCTAACACTCAGCAAGGAACTTCAGAAATTCTGCCTGACTTGTACATCAAAGATCCTGGGGAGGAAAAAAAATATTAGCTCTGCACAGACACTGTTAAGCCAGCTGCTGCTCTACAGAATGGTACAAGACAAGAGAGAGAAAGTGAGATATTCTGGGGTTGGCATCACCATTTCTGGACAGTATGAGAATGAACACTAATGTCTGATGGCCCAATGAGTATTTCCAAACAGTTATGACTAGTGCCATTTTGAACTGTGCTCTCAGGACATTTAATAGCATGCAAGGCCCCAATGGTGCTGTCATCTCCCAAGGGATGCTGTAATGAGACTGAGCATCTCAGAAGCAACACTCAGGGTCTTACAGGATTAAGGCTGTATTTCTCACCAGGAGAAGAGTTAGTCCTGTTATTGAAGCCCACATTCTCTCTTGCTTAATTTCTTCCAATTATTTTTAATTGTGCCCCCAGGAGTAGAGCTCTGTGAATAATTGATTTTTTTATTTTTTTTTTCCAAACTAGGGGGAGGGGAATTATTCAAGGTTGAGTACAAATGAAAACCATGGTTTTCTCACCATAAAAAGCCCCTTTCTGTGGCATTTCTCAGGTTGAACAAAATAGTTCTTTTAATTTAAACCAAAGTGGTTTGGTTAATTTTCTTTTTCTAATTGTTGTAAACAATGAAGTATAACTATATGCAACCTTAAAGCATCATTTGAAATGTGATGAAGTCAAAACATGGCATTTAAAAGCAGTGAACTGAAATGTTTAAAACACAATGGTTTGGAGCAGAGAGGCTGATACAGATCATATTCAGCCAAAATGAATGAGAGTCTTAATTTCCACGCTGTACATGTGTTTTCTAGAGCCTGAACTGTTTTGCCCGTTCTCTCTCCTAGACCACCCAGTCTTGCTATGATCCTACTTAAACAATCCTGCCTTTGGTGTTGACTTGGTATTCAGCTTAGAGACATATGTAGACTTATGGCCTTTTCCTGAGCTCTTCTTTAGCCAAGCTCTACCAAATTAGTTCTTCTGATCTCTCAGAAGTCAGTCACTTTTTCCTACTAGTAATTTTTCTTCTTGGATTTTACCTTCAAATTATCAACATGTGCCTGGGCAGTAGTTGCCAAGAAGTGAATGCTGTGTTAAATTGTAAGCCAGTGACAACAGCTACCTTTCTTAGATAGCTGGGTTTTTGCTTTTTTTTTCCTGCAATTACTACTTTTGGCTCAGGTTTCTTTGCTTTACCAATCTCCTTGAAACACATTTCAAGCTGGCAAAGGTCTTTTTAGCCCTTCTGCTTTCCTAGAAAATGGTAAGTAGCTCATTTGTAGGCATGGATTGGAAAATCATGCATGCTGGATTCTCCAGCACCTTTTACTAGTTCACAGTTTCTGAATATTTCACATTACTATGGTCACAAAAATACCTGTTCTTGCCCAACTCAAATATTCATCAAATTTGCCTAAGGCGAAAACTTCATACACACACTTGGTATTTCCAAACATTATTTACGAACATCTGCGTGTGTAGATGCCTGAGGCTGTAATAAAGCCAAACTTGTCCATATGAAATATTGCAAGGAAAAACACTGGAGGGTCACCAAATGAGAAAAACGGAAGAGAGAAGCTACCAGCATTTTCCAGCACATTCAAATGTCAGCTGTGCTCTAATACCCTCCTTCATCTACAATCTCAAAGCCAATTGATTTGGTAAACAGTGAGGGATGGTTAAGGATTGCATGCTGGGGAGATTCAGGCATGAGAAGAATTATGAGAAACCTGTGCACGTTTTCATAATTCATCTGAGCAGAGCAATATTTACTGTCCCTCAAGGTGATCCAACACCGAGTCCTGCTGCCAGGATTTAGTCCTTTCAAAAGCACATGAAGGCTGCTGATGAGAAGTGCTAAACCCGCTAGTATTTTTCTGACTTTGTCATTAAGAAATGTGTTATCCATGCTCACATTTCTGTTCAGCACACATGCTCCATTGATTTATATTGTGTGAACATACCTTAGCTGGGTCCTTAAAACCTCATTAGTGTCTGTTGAATATCCATTTAAATATGAATTTTATTCATAAATGCAAATTTACAAACATTCTTAATTGTGTGTCACGCATCAGTGTGATTACAACTCCATGTCCTCTGTTTTGACATAATGTGGATTTAATATTTTGCAAAACCACCAGCCTAGATAATGCATAATGACTTGCCATTATCACAGAGGCAAACGTGTCCCGGCATTTCTAGATTTGGTCAATACCTACTGAGAAAGAAAACATCCTGCAATTAACAGAAATGAACTAATAATGGCCACTGCTATGGCCCCTATAAAAGCAGCAGAATGTTTACTTTGAAGAGGAATCAGAAATTATTCCTTTGTTTAGGAAAAGAAATGCAATAGCAGCCATAGCCACTTTACATTGTCTACAAAGAACTGATTTGTCAAACCTTTGACACTGTTATGTAATATTAAATAAAAAAGCAAACAAATAAGAGACAATTAAGAGGACGAATGTACTGAATTAACAAATTCATAGGTAATAATCTTCCTTGATTCATGATTTTTGGCCCTTTGAACCTTTTTCTTCAAAATTTATACTCATTTTTATGTTGACAGACACTTTTCCTTGGAAACTGCTACTGTTGTATGCAATCTTACCATTTCCACTGATTCCAGACCACCTCTGGGCTGTCCATTGTTGGCTGTAGAAGAGCAAGGTTTGGTTGTTATGTTCCTCAGATGCAGCATAAATTATATCAACTAAGGTGTAGCTCCTAGGTTAATGTTGAGCATCACAAGAAAGGTTGTGCCCAAACAAAAGGCTTCAAGAACCTCCTTGCCTATAGGTGACTGAAGGACACAGGAGAGATGTCAGTTGGTTATAAGGTCAAAAGAGGATCATCCATCATGTTTTTTGAGAGACAGAGAAAAGACAGTAGTAACTTGCTAGTTATGCTGAGCTGTTCCCTATGCTCTGCAAAACTATCTAGCCATGACTGAAAGGCTCCAATTAAAGGAAACGCACCAAAAGTTAAGAGTGTTCCAGGTGTTAATTATTAATTAGAAACATACACATTATTTATTAAAATTCACCTTGAGATACAAAGTTTGACTTTGTCACTGTTTCCACACTACAGAACACTCAGTTTTCAGCAATATTCAAGATGTAAACTTGCTACATTTGTAACTGTGTTTTTCTGCATGAGTTTTGAAAATATATCATATTTTTTTTTAGTTATGCTTTTTATCAGATTTTTCTCTTGTAGCTCCTTTCCAAATCCTTTTCAGCTTGTCTTCTTGCTTCACGAATAGCAGACATCTAAATTTGACATACTATTTCAAGCCTGTGCTCCAGACAGAGCATGGAGATGCAGAAAAACGGCACAAGATTATAACCTTTTTGTCAACAGATGTGCTATGGAATAGTCCAGGGAGGAAAAAAAGAGACTAAAAATTTTTTTTAAAAGGGTTTAAAAAAAAAGGTAGGGTTAACTTAGTGCCCAGAGAAGTTGAGCCAGATAGCCTTGCATGTGCTTGTGGCTTCAGTAGAACAGCTGAAATGTTCCTCTTCTTATTTTATATAATAAATACTTCATTTGCAGATTTACAGTAGATATCTTGTAACTTGCTGTTATGGAGATTTGAAAGTAATTTATCATGCTGGAGAGTCTTGCTGCTAAGTAAGGAAGAACCTGTAATTCTTCAGGCTGTTAGTCAATAAAGACAGACTTTTCAGACATTCTTAATTGACTATCATTTGCCACCAATTTACACACAGCAAACTTCTGTTAAGGATACCCTTTCACAGTAGATTGCCAAATCAGAAGAAAACAAAATTTACAAACACCCACCAAATAAGATTTCTGTAGCTATTTTCCTAACTTGCTTCCTCTTATGTCAGCGGGGTTTTCGTGTCTGAATTTATAAAGAAAATAGAGTTAGGAGGTATGTGAACTTGTTGTAAATCACTGGCAGACTAAGAAGGATTTAAGAAACGTTTAAGGAAAAGTGCCAGAGAATAGGGGCCTATAAACAGCAGCAGATCATCTAAAAAATGTTGACTCAAGAACTTTGAAATTCCCTGTTGCACAGATAAAACTCTTTAGTCTTAGTCAGGAGCAGAACATGAAAATTTATCCTGGGAACAATCATTCTCATGATGAAAAGGTCTTTGCAGATTTCCATGAGTGATGGGTATCAAGAAAGATGTTCCAACACAGTGAGATCTGTTAGATTGCAGAATAGCATCATAGGGAAACTGGTAGAATTCCCACTGCTCAGCTTATTTAGAATTAGGCTGGATACAGAATGTGTTATGTATCCCTACCTCTACAATATAAAAATAATAGAAAGACACACCTAGGGACATAAATAACAGTATTTATCTCACAAGATTAAAAAGGCTACTAGCGTGTTCCAACCATATACCACAGTATGGATTATGTTGAAGGTATTGTACGGGCAAATCTTGGAGGGAGGTGGACTCCACATTTCGATCAGTGCACTCTCTTTGGGTATCTGTGACCTTACACTTTGCTAGAGTAGATGTAGTATATGTATTTCTGGTTTTGTTTTTTTTTTTTTCAGACTTACACTTTGTTCCAGAGGCTCCTTATCTGTGTCTCTAACTCGTACAATTTTATATTCATGCCCATTTGTATGAAGTATCAAAGTGTAATAACTTGGTCCTCCAGTCTGTTACCCACTTTCCAGCTTCTAAGCTTTTGGAAATTATATTGCTCCACCAGTATCCTCTGTCTAGTCACTTTTCAGCTTTATAATTAAAATATTTCTTCTTTTGCTCCCATATTTCTCTGTTGTTACATATCCCAAAAGATCATGAAACTGTCAAAAACAGGTACGCTAAGCCTCTTATTTCTCAGGATACTCATCCATAAGCAATCCAGGAAGGGAATGATCTTCTTCTTACAGGATATATATTATCTAGTTTCCATAGTCTAGACCTATAGACATTCAGGAAAACATCAAAATGCAGACTTAGCTCAATTGTTTATGTTTACAGCAATGGTGCATATGGGAAAAGTGGGTAGCATGGACCCAATATGTTACATCCCAAAAGAGTGAAAGCATTTTGAGAGACAGACTGCGTCTCAACAACCTGTGATTAGAGTTTCACGAGCAAATTAGCCATAATTTGTTGATGATGTTTTTCTTTAACAAGGCTTTGTTGAACTAGCTTCTGCTCTAGGATAGACAGCTTTATAATTGTTCTTTCTGGTTCTTTCTGGGCTTCGGGGATAAAGGGGAGAAATTGCAAATTGCCTGGATGTGTGTGGATAATGCCTTTTGCCGTTGTTCAGCTGATAGTGAGGGTTTGACAGGTTTCTGCAAAACATCACACCAGCTCTGTTATTCTTCCTGCCCCTCTGTTTGGTGCATAGCATGTTACATAAGTGAATGATACTGTGTTGCTTAAACTGAGGTGATAGAAGGAAAATTGGGCTTTCAAGCTTAATGCTGCTTTCTTCTATTTCAATGTTCATAAAGAATGATTGTATCCTCAGATTGCACTGAAGAAGTACTAAAAAAAAATTAAAAATTCAAAAAGTGAATACTTTGAGTTAAAATCTGCTGCATGTAAATACAGAGCATCACAGCCCTCTCACCAGGCTGGCAGACTGAGAGTTTATCCAGCTTTCAGCCCCATGATAGCTCAGCTCTGGAGCTTCACTCAGCCTTAAGACTTACCAAGCCTATGAATTATCTACACCTCTTCCCAGTTGTCTGAGGGAGTTAGAATGGGAAGGACACACAGAGCACAGCTGGCTGGATGAAGTTCCATGTAGCATGCAGGGATGGAAGGCTTTCTGTTCTACCATATCTAGTGACGGACAAGGATGCCATTCACACTTCCCTTCCTGTACCAGATCTGGAGCACTCACCAAGGGCCTGGGAGAATGAAGTTTAGTGCCCTGTCCTACCTTGCATGATCCCAAACCCAAATCACACAGGCTGGGTGAGAAGAAGGGAGGAAAAGTGATTTAAAGCTTTGGCTTTTGACTTCAGAGAAGTATGAGACCCGAGGTAAAAAAAAGAAAAGTCACCTAACACAGCAGTTAGTCTTATCATGTGGAAAGTGGGTATCCTTGCTCTCGAAGCTGTTTTTTCAGGTTACACAATTTCAAATTTATTTATAATATGCATGAAGTCCTTGAAGAGGAGGTTAATGTCTTCATCCCTAACTCAAACTGAAGCTTTAACCCACCCTTAGGGAACATCCTAATGGCCTCACAACACAAATATCTCCATTTTGCACCTTTTCTGGACAATATACACTCAGTTCATATCTGTACAATGGATGAGGGAGCTGTTCTTTTACCTTGCAGTATATGACACTGTCCTTCAACACAGGGTTTGAATCCAGCTAGAGGGAAGAAACTAGCACTATGATCTGCTCTCTTTCCCCCAGGTGCTCTGATAACAGAGCTATTTTGTAAATTTATAGTGGAAATAACCTGCTGTGTAGTGAAATAATGGAATAAAACTCCACCAAGCTCTGCAAAGAAAGAACCTCAGCTCCTACTTCTGGGAAAAGAGGTAGCATTTATCAGTTCTAAATAGGAAGGATTTCCCTACAAATAAAGTACTCAGAGGGTAGGTGGGAAATTAAGGTAAACTGTTGACTTCTGCCTTTCCCTTCCTGCAGATCACACTGAATCTGATGTCTTTTGTCTCAGGATGCTGCTTTTAAGGAATCCCTTTCTGAAACACCTTGCTCTGGAATGCATTACGTGGCAAACCACATGGCCAATTCTTCAGAGCCTTGGTTGCTGCTCTGCCAGGCCAAGTGCTGATCTCCTGCTGTGCAACTTGCTCTGCATTGATGTTATTTTACTACAACAGATGTTTACATCAAAATAAAAACAAATCTTTGACCTTTTTGAACCTTTTTTCCCTATTTTTTTTATTTCCTTTGGTTACAAAGAAAACAGATAAAGTGCTTCCAATTGCTTCTTGGCTTTCACATATACATATTACTCATTAATTTGTGATTTTTGCCTCAAAGTCTTCTAGACTGATTAACAGATTTTTTAGTCCAATGCAGTAGTGCTAACAAGGAAGCAAGATTTCTGGCCTACCTTTTCACTAATGGGTTCAACTGCAGCTTATTATACCTCATACTGTGAGAGAAAGCTCAGTTTAACAAAACATCTGGATGGCTCAAGGGAGACAAGTTTCAGCTACCTCAGCTAAATGTCAAAAAGATGGAGCCAAGGTCCACCAAACTCAGTAAGAGTCTTTTTTCATTGACTTCAATGAGCTTTAGATGGGGAATTATTTGCTAGAAGCAATAGCAAATTGTTAACCCCCTTCTGCAAACCTTCCACAAGGGAGGAACAAATCCCAGAACATGCTAATGAGAATTATATGCACTTGAAAAAGCTGTTTATATTGGACATTGCTGTCTTCAGTCTTCTCATTCTTTCTGTAAGACATTTCCCTTTATTTCCATCTTCGGCTATGGCCCAGTTGTAATATTTAAGGCTCTTCTGCTCCTTGCTCCATTTGTTGTGTTCCCATTTCAAACCCAAATTATCTGCACTGGTTTGTTAAAGGTCCCGGTCAAATATGAAACTTCGTCCATAAATTCACTGCCCGACAAACCTAGTGGCTTTCTACAACAGATTGACTGCATCAATGAACAAGGGACAACCTATGGATGTGATCTATCAGGACTTCTGCAAGGCCTTTGACACGGTCCCCCACAACATCCTACTCACCAAGTCGGAGAGATACAGATTTGACCATCCAATGGATGAGGAATTGGCTGGATGGCCGCAGCCAGAGGGTAGTGGTCAATGGCTCAAAGTCCAGATGGAGAGCAGTGACAAGTGGTGTCCCTCAGGGGTCCGTACTGG
>JANHFX010028733.1:95709-139495 GCA_027560015.1 Chloroceryle amazona
ATTAAAAATATTAAAACACTGTTGAAATAAGATTCAGTATTTAATTATAAAATATTATAATATTTTTTATTAATAACATTTGTTGCTTAACACCAATCATTTTATATATTTATCTTCAAAATTTCATTTTTCACCAGAAAACTTTGGATAAAAAAATGAAAATGAAAAAGTACTTTGGCAACTCTAAGTGAAATCCAGTAATTTTTCAACTCTGTTTCTGAAGGAAAACTTTTTTTCTTGGAAAGAATTCAATCACCTGTACAGGCAAACCTAACAAAGCAGCAAAGACTTTGTAAATTTGTCATTTAAATGCAAGATCCACTAGGGTGAAATGTGGCAACTGTTTAATAATGCAGAGTAGCACTATACAGCAATTTAAGATGAGAAGACAAGAAGAATGACATATGGGATTGAAAATGCAGGCTGAGTGTATGTAGGCAAAATGTAATCATCTGAATGTGAATTTTGCCACAGCAACAGAGTAGGCATCCCTGCACTTACAGATATTGCCATGAAATCCTTAATGACAACTTGTCAAGGTGTCTTTTATGTCTCCTTTTTAAGAAATGACATCCAGAAATGCAGTGACCTTACCTTCCCATTCTGTGATATGAAAAAAACTTCAGTTGTATATGTGGAGACTCTCACAAACTTATCTATTTAACAACTTCAAAATTAAGTTTAGGAATTATCTAAATTGTACCTATTAGTAACTAATAGCACCTACTAGGTACAAGCTCTGCTTTGGATTTACGTGTGTGCAGAGTTCTGAGCACCTTGCCCTTGATCTCCATAATCACAAAAAACCCAACTGATTACAGGGCAGAAAAAAAAAAAATAGCTGAAACTAAATAACTAAAAAATTGTTGCCCTTGAGGTAGTCATTTGATACATTGCAGAAGTAGAAAGGGTGGACATATTATAGACCTATTTTTATATCATTAATTCATTTTGCTATATGATATTGCCCAGGGTTCTATGACTGAAGAGATAAAGCTCTCTCCATCTTCATCAGGAGAGAGCTGGGAGACAGGGAAGTTGTTGATTAGACAGAGAGATCAAGACAGTTATGTAAAAAAAAAAGAAAAAAGCAAGTCACAGAGCTGTGGTAAAAAATCAACAGAGTGATCAGAAAAAGGACTGAAGCAGGAGGACTGAAGAGTGAGCAGAAGGAAGCACAGTGGTAAAGCCAGGAGTCAGGTTTGTGTAAATCACAAAGAGAAACTTCAAAACGTCACAGTGAGAGGGAGTGAATCAGGTCAAGTGAGACTGTGGGATATTGTAGTCAGGGAAGAAAGATGGAAAAAATATAAGCAAAGGTATTGGCAACCACCGCTACAGTGAGAAGATTAAATACCATCAAAAGGAAACAGAAATATGAGTTAATGCTTCTGATTTCCCACCTTTTTCACTTCTTTTCTGTTTTGTTTCAACTTTCATCTGCTTGGCAGCTTGTCTGGGAAATGATCATGGTTTTGGTTGTCCCTCTAATGGTGCTGAGCATCTTGCTTTTACTGAACCAAGATACAGTGATGATAAGAAAGGAAGTAAAGTGAAAACTTGACTTTCCCAAAACTCACAGGAATTTTTCACTGATGTCAGCAGCCAAGATTTCAGCCATAATTTTTTGTGAACTTTGCACCGAGTCTGTATTTCTAAAACTTGACGTGTACGTTGTAGGTAGCTACACTCCCTTCTTTGTTAATGAAGAGAAGTGATCGTTTCAGGGCTGTCATTTACCTCTTCCAAAGAGAAATGTGAAGAAGAGGTAAAATCCTGTAGGGGCCTATTTCTCATACAAATAAACACTAAGCCTAGGAGGGCCTGGCTCATGTGTAGATGTCTATAATACACTATGAGATGAATCCTGCTGCCTGTGTCTGAAGAAATGCAGTGTGTGATAAAGCCATGAAATAAGACTTGTGAAGGAAACTGATGTGTCAGGCTTGGGGTCATTCCTTTCACACTTTTTCATCAGGCTTCATTACTTCTCTCTTTGCTTTATGAGAAAAGTCATTCTCAAGAGTAAAAATGAAAATCCTCCAATTTGTGAGTCATTTGGGTGCATAATATTGCTTGCAATGAGGGTTGGTTGAGAGGCCTGAGGCAAACCTTTTCATCAGCTCTGCTGGGAGTGGGCAATGATGCAGGTAGTAGATGGAGGAACTGGCTCGAGCTGGTGGAAGGGAGTCAGATGCTGAATTAGTCATCTATCATGATGAGGAGCAGGAACTAAGCAGGTCAGCTATGAGAAAAAAACGATGCATCATCCTTCAGTCTTCCAGAATCTCATTTCCATTTCCCAATGAAAAATGAACAGACAAGTGACTAAAAGTTCCAGAAAACTTTAAAAGGCCATCCAAAACCTGACAAAGAAAAAAAAGTCTACAGCACTTCAGAAAGTACTGGATATCTAAGCAGATGGTCTGTTTGCTATCCTGAAGAATAAAAATTAAATTGATGTTTCTAAAGCAGCATCCAGCCCTTTAAAGATAATAAACAGACACGATGCCATTTGCACTGATGTGCAGAAAACTCTGGTAATGAACTGTGGGAGCAGACTGGGTCCAGTGCAACTCCTATGAACCAACACAGTGTTACAGGTACAGACGGCATAGGCATATTGAGCTGCTCCTATATGTCCTTTCTTTAGTAAATACTATATTTAATGGCGTGTCATTAACCGCTAGATATAGGAAGTTAATTTTGCATTTAAATAGTAAAACTTCAAGGAAGTTCATAATCGCTTATCTTTTTTACCAAATGACAAGCCATATGCTAGGAAATTTCAAGCCGCTAATTAAACAAAACATGCCCAAGCATGTTTTTTAACAAATACTGTACATCATTATTTAAATTCAGGGCAAATACTGTTCTGAGCACTACAAATAGCTAAAATGGTGTTTAATAAGATACACCATCTGCATTTCAAACTGATGCCACCCACATTTAAATCTCTTGAATAATCCCACTGAACAGTTACCAGGGAAAAGAAATGCATTCATGGCTCTTTCTGTGAATTCAACACCACTGTTCTCGGCAATTCTCATTTGGTTGTTAAACTCACTGGGGTAAAACTGCCAAAGCGCTAACTGCCAGCTTCCAGATTACACTAATCGAGAAGTGTACAAAACCAAATTGAACTGTCCTTTAAGAGCTTGGAAAAAGGGAGTAATGGGAAGTAAATCAAAATAAATCTAGGGTTGTTTCTCTCTGCCACCCCCTTGCTATAATTTAGCTACTCAGAGCTACTCACCATGCCTGGTAACATATGGAACCCTACAGATTGTATGTTCTCCAGAAAACTGCTAGGGTCATCCCTTAATCAGCTGAGATGCAACATACTGGAAGGGAATGCACAGAATCAACATCAAAACAGAGAAATTATGGCATTTGAGCATACAGACATTTTTCCATCTCTCTCCCCCCACCTCGTCCCCAAGAGAATGAGCCTGAAATGCAACAGCTGTTTGGTTTAGCATCCAAACATCCACCATGTACCGGGTTTGCAGGTGTTCGGAGTCCAAAGCACATTGCCTCATCTATGCCAAGACAGCTGGTGTAAAGTCACGGGCTAATTGTTACAATTCTCCAACCAAGGAACTATAGGGGATAGTTATGACAATTAACATGGCAGAATGGAGCCAGGGAAGGGAGGAACTTCAGCAAAGACATCTGCTGGAAAAATAAAGTCAGTACGTCCTTTTCTATTTTTTTATTTGTTTGGTTTGTAGTTTTGTTGGGTTTTTTTCTGCTCCACAGCTGATGTTTTCTTGTGGACAATTACACTCTCCCTGAGAGTATTTATCAGTATGCTGTGAAAACTACTTCCAGAAAAAGCTGTGGGATTGTCTTAAAACCTCTTGTAGCTTGGAAATGCAGAGAAGGCTCCCGTTCTACCTGGTTGGGTCAGAAATATATTGAACTACACCTGGAAGATTAAGCCAGAGCTGGCCCTGACAATATAAATAACAAAGTAAAGAAGAAGCTCAGTGCTTCTGACTTTCAGTATTAACTGAATTTACTTTTCTGTGATTTAGAAGGGTGCCATAAATATGAAATGTATCATTTATATCTGTGGTATGAAAGGCTTTAAAATTTCTGTGCAGAGCCCCATTAAACTGCCTCTCCTACAGCCTCTGTGGTGGCAAAGGGGCTGTATGATTTCCCAGGCATTTGGCCCATTAAGGATACAACCGCTAGGTCAGTTGTTTTACTTTATATCTTCTCAAACTGATCCCTAAAGGATGAGTCCTCGGTAACACACTACATCTTCCCTAATGGTAAGGATAAATCAAACAGGCCTCCTATGGGAAAGCACAGCTTGGCTTGAAATTTTGACCCACCAGCCTGGATGTTTTGAATTGCAGTGAATTTGATGAGCTTTTAAGATCTCAGCTGAACCGTTTTTTTCTGAGGCTGCAGTGTAGCTCCTCTCTCCCAGTTCTGCACCAGGGCTCATCTGCTGTGCTTGGTTCATCCACACTTTCTGGTTTTCACTTTGGATTTCAAGGGGACAGAGGTGAGGAAGCTATTACTGCCCTCAGAGGCTTGTGTCAGTTGCAAGTAATAAATCCATTAAAACTTTCTAAATCCATTTTTACAGCATTTATTTGTTTCATTTCAGCTTCCAAACACCACTACTTGCTGTGGCTGTTTCTTTTTGTACACTTTTAATGCCTTTTTTTCTGCTAGCCAGTCTGTTTCTGAACCCAACCACAACAGCTCAAGAGAATCCTCTGAAGTCCACAAAACCTATCTGGGATGTATATTTTAAAGAGCTCAAGACACCTTTTAGCAAAAAAAATAAAAAATAAACTGAACTTAATGGAAACCACAATGTTAAATACCATCCAGTGCTTTGGAAATGATCCCTTACCACACACTTCATTTGAGTAGGATTTTCAGAGATGCTCAGCCATGCTCTGTGCTATTCTTAATGGATTCTGAGGGAGTTTCACAACTGACTTCAATAAAAGCAGAGTTTGGCCAACACTGAGTACTTCCAAAACTCTTATCCTTCTTGTATCAATCTATCCATTTTTAATTAAGTACAAAGAGGACTCTAGTCCATGTTATGGATTAATGGTCTGAAAAATTTCATTTAAATTTACATAAGCCAAGGAAATTATAGTAAAGGCAATAAATCTAACAGTACTGGTACATTTTGTTTTCTTTCTTTTTTCCCTTTTTTGTATTACTCTCTGTGAAAAGAAGCTTAATAGATATTCTTTTCTTTTTTTTAATGAATTACTGACTTCAGCATGAGTCCATTTTTACTACTAAGCTATGAATCCAGGGTTAATTTGATCAAGATTTTACATGGAAGGACTGAAAAATCTTTTAATCTTTACAGTAATATGCATAGCTAAGAAATAAAAAGCATTTATTATCTGAAATAAATATAAATAGTTTGAAAAGCAGGAAACAAAAGTAACATAATGACATCGCTATAGGACACAGGACCTTATATCACACACAGGACCTTACCTGAAAGGTAGTGTAATTTCCAAATCTTTTTCAGTAGCCTGTCTCATTCAGGCTGATTTTGTGGGTGAGCTGCCTGCTGAAACCCAGGCTACTGTTTGAAACGACTCTTAGAATCATAGGATGTTTTGGGTTTTAAAGGTCATCTAGTCTTATCCTGCTGCAATGAGCAGGGAAATCTTTAACTAAATCAGATTGCTCAGAGACATCTTCAACATGACCTTGAAGATTTCCAGGAATGGGGCATCAGCCACCTCTCTGAGCAACCTGGGCTAGTGTTTCATCACCCTCATTGGAAAAAAACTCTTCCTTCTATTTAGTTTAAATCACCCCTCTTTTAGTTTAAAGCCATTACCCCTTGTCCTGTCACAACAGGCCCTGCTAAAAAGATTGCTCCCATTCTTTCCTACATGGAAAGCCATGCACATAGTCACTTCAGCCCTTTGGGGCTGAATGCCCTTCAGTGTTGCTCAGCAGCCCATGTTAGCTCAGGAAAGCCCATTTTTCATGGCCTATACAAATGTGGACTGGTCAAGCCCAATGTACATATTTATTTAGTAGGTACAGTCAAGGAGACCAAGCAGCCTGTAAGATAGAACATCAGACAAAGAAGAAAAATGTTTGCACAAAATGCTGCCCCTGGGAATCAGAAGCTGATTGCCAGATGCCTGCTCATCTGCAGGACAGGGATCACTTTGCATCACGGCCTCAAAAGGGGAACCTTGAAAGGTTTGCAAGACAGGTCATGATACTTGTCTGTAGCGAAAACACATCCACCACTCATGTCCAGTTGAAACACATTGGGTCCTGATTGTATGCAAGGGCTGAGTTCAAGCTGGGTTTTCCTACGTAATATGTGCCAGCACACGCTCTCATTTAGCCACTTGTCCGTGACATGATGTATCGTTCTGTAATTACTTTTTTATGCCATGTTCCAGCCACATTCTGAATGTCACACATTTTAATTAGCTACAAGCCCATTAAAATGATGCCTTTTCAATCCATGTGCCCTGGGAAGGTTGGGCTGTTTTAAAGGGGTGATTGAAGCTTGTAAACACAAGCAAGTGATGTGACAAAATTAACTGTTTTCATTGTTTGTAAAAAAGCAAGACGAACAATCTGTGAATAATTATTTTCTTCCATCGAATGGTATGCTGGGATATTATTCTGTCAAGACTCTCCAGAAATTCTTCTATGTTTAGGTATTTTATGGTGCTGCTATATTTTTAGGTAACGTGACGTTCTTTTTATAAGTCATCAAGTTACACCTCATGGCTTTCCTATTTGAAGATGAAGTGAACCCCTGACACATCCAATAAATCATACTCATTACATGCATCAAACCTATTACATGCACCTATTACATCCATAGAAATACCAAACTTCAGTTTTTAATCTGATTTCTGTTCAGTATTACAGTAATACCAAATATGCAATTTTTCATGTTTTCCCAGGACTGGAATTTTTAGACTGACCTGGAGAAAGTGGGGGGTGGGAGGAAGGAAGAAAAAGAAACAGAAGGAAAGAAGTAAGATAGGAAGAACTGAGGGTGGATTGCAGTAAAAAATGGGACAGAACTGAAATTCTCAGGAGACAAGAATGTTGCAAAAAAGAAACGTGTCATATTTGTTCATCTGTCCCCTATACATAGCCTCATTGAGTAGGATAATGGATTTTTTTCTTAAAAAAAGAAGCAAGCAAACTAGCAAACAAAAAGCCCTCACACCTATATATCATCTCACATAATAAAATGAAAGATTTGAGATGGAGAGTTTTTTAGGTTCTGGGTTTTGGGTTATTTTTTTTAAACAGACACTGTGAATTCCCCACAGAAAGGAAATACTTTTCATTAAAAAAAGAATATTTAGTTGATGATCCATTTTTCTCTCAGATTAATTTCTGTGGAATTTCCTAATGTGATCTCCAGGGACAGAATTGCTGCCACCACTGTGACTCACAAAACAAAGTGACAGTTGAGTTACAGCAAAAAGGGAAAAGACACCAGAGTCCCAAGTGTGCACCGAGAAGTTATCTGTGTGTCACAGATCCCACTGACTGATCCCTCACCACTGACTGATAAAAGCCTTGTTAATGTCAGAAGGGATGGCAAAACAGTCCTTTAACCTGAGGGATCAACACTGCTGGGTCTTTGCACTGGAATAAATCTTAACTGAAACTATGTGTGGAACTGAACTGAGGAGAGACTCATCTAACACCTTTCTTTTATAAAATAAATATCTTTTTTAAATAAAGCAATAAAATATAATACTTTTTTAATAAACTAATAAAACAGTTATTACTACTGAACCCCACAGTATGTCTCCTTTTGCCTGCCTCCCTTTCAGACACTATGCTGCTGCTCATCAGCAGTGAATATATAATCTTATCTAACTGCTTAGCTCCAACAAAGTACATTGTTAGTATTTTAAATATTAAGGGAAAATTGATCTTCCCATTTAAAGAACTGCATTTCTGTGTCATGGTGTTTAGGTGTGAATATTCCATTACCCTTTCCCAGATAAAGAGAGTCTCCTGGGAGTGCTTCGAGGGGAAGTATTGTACTGTAATGATTACTAGATGAGTTCCACCTCCACAGTATGGAAGCAGGCAGTCTGCAGTTGTGGAGTTTATTTACTAAAGAGTTACTTACAAAAAAAATATACACCCCCCCCCAAAAACCAACCAACCAAAAAAAACAGCACCCAAAAAAACCCCAACCCCCTTAGTTTTACAATATCTTGGATGCTTCTTCCATGAAAGAAACTTGAAAACTGTGTAAGAAAAAAAATAGCCACAGCAGGAGATGTTAACCAGTGGTCCAGGGCTTATGGCATCAGTCTGCACATGAAAACCTAAATCCAGTTCCATCTTCTGCTTGGTTTCAGCCTCCCTGTCCCAGAGGAGTAGCTGTGTGGCTGTGACATGGCATATTCCTGTGACGGAAAGGGAGCATTCAATGCCTCCTGTTGATGCAGTTCCATCTGGCATTGCTAATTAAACTTTCGCGTGATATAAGGTTTTATTATTAATTGTCCTGACTGTTAAACTTGTTCCCCTCTGCCTTAGTGAAAAAAGAATAGTGATTTAGTAAGCTCCAGCTCAAACCTCTCTATATCTCCATGGCCACATCATTAATTCCTACAGGATGGAGTCTTACTTTTACATCTACATGGTGCTCATTTCAGAGTTCAAAGCCTCAGGTGAGTAGTGCAGTGATATTTTTTCTCTCAAACTCTCCTGACAGAGGGGTTCTGTTTTGTGTTTGGTGTTCCCTGAACCCAAGTGTAAGCTGTGACACTCACACAGGAGGTGAGATACCTGTCTCCTAATATCTACACCAAGAATTTACTAGTAAATTGGGAATGTAGTAACAGAAGCAACTATGCCCCATATAGCTGACAGCAGGATTAAAGGATACGGAGATGCGTTTTTTCCAAGCAAAAAAGCAGGGGTGAGATCTCTGCCTCCTGCATTGAGGGTCAGTGCTTTGGCAGGTGGGGTGGGGGGAAACCTCTTCTCCTGTTAGGTAATGTGGTCCTTTATTTCTTAGTTGTTTTTCTTCCTGATGCTCCAAGTTAGAAATATTTAGTTCTTATATTTAGCCATAGTATTTTTCACTTGGTATGAAGTGAACATGTTCCTGTTGTTTCATTTATTTGAGTATTCACTAAATTGCTTTCTTTCTCTCCCATATCACTAACATTTCTCTCTCCACTCTGGTAGCTGAATCTCAGGTCCCTTTGCATTCAGTCCTGAACACTCAAAAGTAAGTCAATCTTGAGCTAAAAGTTGCTTCATGTTGAAATTCAGCTAAAATATACAGAAAAGCAATAATCCTCACCTTAAATGCAGCATTAGAGCACAGTAGAAACCTTGCCTGGGATATGACACATCCCACTGAGTGCAAGAAGTGTCAGTCTCTTGATGACATTCAACATGTCATTTCACCTTGCATGTGTTGGTGGTCTGTCAAGATGAGAGATGCATTACCACCAGATCCTCCAGGAAAGGAAAGGCTTGTTTTGGGTTTGTTCCATAGTGATTTCTGTTTTGGCCACTGAGTGTACAAGATGGCACTAAATAGCTTGTATTGCACAAATATGTCCCTGAAGAGATGCAGCTGCCAGTGACTGTCACAGGCACAGAGAGACAGAGTTTCAAACAGTTTCTGAATATACAAAGAGCCAGAGCTTCAGCTGAAGTACTTCTTCAGTCCCATATGAAGGGCTTTGTACCTCTGACAACTTGTTCTAGAAAAGAAACCTTAATTAAATGTCATGCTTTAGAAGCCACACAATTTAAAGCTCTTTGTGCAGAACGTGGTTGAACAGTATTTGCTGTGCTGTGGTGCTTCCTCCCTTCCTTAGTAATACTGGTGTTATGTACTCATGACCAGCCTGTGGGCACAACCCAGACAATGTTGAACCCCTTTATGGAGCTCTAACATCTTCACTATTAGTTATGTTACCCCTCTTCTTTGAGGTCTTATGATGGTGGCAGAGAAGGGACAGTATCACACCTGTTGATGACATCTGTGCGCAGGTTGCACCACTGAAGTCAAGGCAAACCCAAGCTCTATTACTGAGTTAGAAGCAGACTCCAGCATTGGAGGTAGATGTCCTGACTTCATCTCCTTAGAGACTTAACCGTTCTGTGTAGCCTCGGGGAGTTTGGTCAGAATTCCTCACACTGGCTTGGTTATGTCTCTTCCTATTTACCAAGACAAGTGTGAACTCTTGACTGAGTAAAACTCAACTCAAGCGAAGCAATTTTCCTTCTGTTGAAAGCAGGAGGAATTTTGCCATACATTTAAACTCACCTTCAGACTAAAATTAATTCTAATATAGAGGTGAAGGGGAGATATTGGGTCAAAGACAATGCACTGGAGTACATACCAACCCAGCTACCTTCCTGATAGAGGATCTTTTCAATGTGTATAAATACTTGATGGGGGACTAAAGAAGGTTAAACTGACTCTTCTTGGTGGTGCCCAGCAGACAAAAGACAACTGTCACAAGTTGAAATACAAGAAATCAATTTAAATACAAGAAAAAAGTATTTCTGTTGTGAGGGTGATTGAACAGGAGCAAGTTGCCCAAAGAGGCTGTGGAGTCTCCATCAGAGATTTTCAAACCCAACCAGACACTTTCCTGGCTTGCTGTAGCTGGTGTTTCTCTGATCATGAATGTTGAAGCAGACAATGTCCAGAGGTCCCTTCAGAGATCAACTATTCTGTGACTCTGTGATATCATGCTCAGCCCCTCCATGTACCAACAAAAAGGACCTCAGTGCGATGTGTTTTGATAATTACTCAAATGCTTCCCCCACCCCCCCCAAAAAAAAAGGCAAGACTGTAACCTTCTGTGTAATTAAAATTACTTCCTTAATGGAAGTAACCATGATACTAGACCAGGAAGTCTTGACCTCACTTTCCACTGATAAGGGTATTACGGAGCTAGAGACCAATCTTTTGTCTGACATCCACCCTCCCCCTGCCCTTCTGCTTATGGGAAGAAGATGAATCTTTCCATCTGTGAATTACCCAATATAAATTATTCATGGAGCACTTTTATCAACCCTATTAGCTGCACACGAATCTAGGTAAATGTCAAGTCATCTTTGTTAATCCCTCATTCGGGCTGTTGGAAGTGATACTGCGCTGAGTGGTAATGTGTTTGACCTCCCAGAGTATTCACTTTGCCAAAGTGCCACATTTTGATGTGTGCTTCTCTGTGGCAGAGGCTGGACTCTATCCTTTCTGAATAATTGGGTAGTAGGAGGTGGCCCTGATGTCTGCATATTTTCTTCTGGATCAGATATTTCAAATGGAGGAAAAAAGGACCTATTATTAACTCATCTCATGTCCATTTATGTAATGCCTTCCCTGGTGCAGGTGCCTTGCTCTCTAACAAGCTTTAGGAGTTCCACCGCTTTGCACTTCTCCTCTGCCCTTGGAGATGACTCACTATATTACATCTGGAAGATTTTTCCCAGTAAGAACATATCCACTGGAACTAATCTTTCACTCTAACCTTAAGATGAGTTCACTAACTTTAAAAGGAGTGCAATGGATTTAAAATATGCCCCTTGCTGTTATCTGGCAGAACAGCTTTTCTTCCACAAAGACCTAACTTCCTTGGAAAGACACTTTAGCCCAAACCTGCAGCAGTTGGAAAGTGCCTTTACAAGTGTCACAAGGAGTTCAATGGAACTCTAGGTAAAACAAAACAAAAGACACCCCCAAAAAAAAACCCACAAACAACTTGAGTACCTAAACTGTGAAATTAGTGGGATTTTTCTCATATGTATGCCAACCTTCATAGCCTGTAATTTCCTGGTTCCATAGATTTTATACTTTGTAGTTTGTTTAGTCACACATGCTTTCTCTCCAGTCCAGCAGATCTTGAATTGCTTATTGGATGCTGACATGGTTTCCAGAAGTGGGGTAGAACAGTCTAGTGGTGAGGACACTGGCTACATATGTGCAACACATGGAGACTGGATGGCACCAGATCTGGGCCATGGGATGGAGCCCATGTGAGTTCATCATGTACAAATTTGGGCTTGTTATTTTAAAATCATGCTTCCAAACAAAGAGTTGTCATATCCGCATTTGGTGGGCAAACCAATCCCACTGGTCTGTGTTAGGTACAGTCTGAGAAGATGTAAGGGTATGATACCCCACATGAGACTTAGAGATGGTTTCTGCACCATTCATACTGGGCACAGAATGAGTGTCATGCCTCTCAGTCTAGGTAGAACAGGTCTATCTGAGGGTAAATACAAACTTGAAACTTCTGAATGCCTGAAGAATTTTTCAGTTCAAAACAGTGCAAGATCTTTAGAATTTAGGGATCTGAAGAACAGAGATTTTGATGATCATAATTGCTGATTTGGGAAGCTGTTTTCCCTGCTTTCTATGTGTCTTGTATTTCTTGTGCCTTGCAATAGAGTCTGATGTAGAAATATCCATATATCTGCAGTGTTAACTAGAAATAGCCAACTTGGAGAAGTCTACACCAGCTTTCTCTCTAACCAGTCCTAAACTGTATGTTTGCCTGAACTCACCTGATTGTCCCTCTCACAATGTTCCTTTGCTTGGTGTGACCACACCTTATTGTTTCAGAACTGGCCCTGAATAGATTGCCCAAGGCTACATGGAGAGGCTGTGGAGGAGCAGAAACATGAATGCTGGCTAGTGACCAAATCCTTAATCCACCCTTCCTGTGTGTACTGCAGTTGTCTTGCAGGCTGGCACTGCCCTAAATATAAAAGAATGAAAAGAGCCAGACAATATGCTTTCTACTTCCAGGATTTCTTGGTCTCTCGTTTTGAATCTCCCTTGTTGATCCCACATGTAAAACATAGAGTAAATAGCAGCAGATGCCAGCTGGAGTTTTGCCTTGGTACAGACATGAAATGATGCTTCCCCTTGGTATCCTTCTTTTCCCTAATCCTTTTCTAATCTGCTGGCAAGGAACGAAAGACCATATTAGAGCTACAGCTGCCCTTCTCAGATGGATACAGAGACACAAGTTTGCACATACGTTACTCTGTTTCTGCCAACTCCACAACAGTAACAAATTTTACTATTTAAAGTAAGAGTGTTAGAAGCATGGCCCATGGGGAGCGGGACTATGTGACAGTGCAAGAAACTTGTAGATATATGACAGGCAGAAAAAGTATCTGAAACCTCAACCCTTTTTAACAAATAGGTTTTGAAGGACACAAATAATTCAAGTATTATAAATCAAAGCTGTTAATTTTTATTTCACACAATTTTCAACAGGCAATGTAAAAATTTAAATATCAGCACCTCCTCCTTCCTGACTGCAAGATCCTGGATTATATTGTCTGTAAAACAGTCTGGCTTTCTCATTTTTCTCTTTTTTTTTCATCTGTCTTCTTTGCACAGTAGAAAGCCTCTCCCACATGTTTGACTAAGCATTTGAATAGTAGTTGTGAAGTGCCCAGCCTGAGTGAGCAGGGAACATGAGTTGACCCTTATTTACATCAGTGCATAAAGAATCCAAGAAGGTTTGTAGGAAAAAAAGTTCTGTATTGAGGTCATTTAAAGAGGAAAACACCACCTCTCATTTAGCACAGCTCTAAGCCACAAGCTGATAGAGATTGAATGAGTCTTCTGAGGATGTAGGATGACATGCCTGCCTGCTCCTATGCTCTTCTTGGGAATCCAGAGTTGATTGCTGTGGAAACAGGATGCTGGGTAGAAGGATTTTCAGTGTGACCCAGCAGAGTAATTTTCATAGTCTCCTATTAATGGCCAACTGTGCAGAAATAGCCAGCCAGAGAGCTGGAAAACCACTATGCTGAGTTTGAGCTTGAGCAGCTGTAGGAAAAGGAAGTGGAGCATGAAGACCACAGCCTTGTGACTCTGCTGCTTTCCCAAGCAAGTCAGAGACATGGCATGGCCCTGAGCAGGGAGGGAGTTCTGACATAGAATATAGAATGGTTTGGCTTAGAAGGGACATTTAAAGGTCATCTAGTTCAGCCCCCTGCAGTGAGCAGGGACATCTGCACCTAGAGCAGGCTGCTCAGAGCCCTGCCCAAGCTGACCTGGAATGTTTCCAGAGATGGCATTATGTTGCATACATGGTGGAAACAAAATGCATGTTAAACCTCTCTGTTGGAGATCCTGGAAGATCTGGCTGGTGAAAAATAGAGCTACCTTCTCCTGGGAAGAACGATTTGAAATATGAGGTCTAATTTCTTATGAGCTGTGTGAATGCTGAGAACCCCCAGATGAAACACCCAACATTGGAACCTCTTTCCCTTCTGGAAGGGAGCTGAACATTTCTCCCGGTTTCCCACTTGTTTCCTGTGCTTGTCCTCCAAAAGACTAGTTTAAAAATGCCCATATATTTCCATTAAAGAATTTACAACTGAAGCTACCCTCATTCTTAAAATACACGGACCAGGAAAGAAGAATTACAAGCATTCTCTTGCCTTGACTGGCCCACCAAAAATGTCAATGTCACAGTGGCTTGCATTCTGATGTCACGATTAAGCTAGGGATTTCAATTTCACACTATACACAGTTCTATATTATTCTACAAACTCTATGGATGGGAAAAGGAACATGTTGATAACTAAGATGCCTAAAAATCATGAGGGGAGAAAAGAAGGCAAGAAAGCAAGGCTTCTTTCCAAGGGAAAAAAAAAAAAGTAAATCCAAACTGATCCCTAGAAATAAGCAATTGAATGTGGATGGTAGGATATACAGAACACCACCAAATGATACACATATGCAATTTTTTAGCTCTCTAAGTATCTAGATAAGCCTATCTGGTAATAGCAGCAGCTGATCCAGTGACACGTGCAAAACTCAAATCCACCAAATATGAGCTTATGCTTTATATTTAGAAAACATCTTTCCCTGCAGATAGCATACCATTTTACAACTATTAAATATTAACTTGATGTCACACTATCACATTGAATTTGGGATGTGTAGGGGGGTGAGTAACCATATTTTTTATGAAACACCAAAAGCAAGGATAAAGTAACCCACAACTGTAGGTTATGCTTCCTGTACCTATTGAAAATGCTAAAGACTATCAAATGAATTTCTATCGTCTCAACACAAGTGTAAGTACATGTCTGGAATGGAAGGATGTGAACAACCCCAACAGGAAAGTAGCAGAGAAATAGGATAGTAGATGGACTTGGAAAAGACTTGAATGTTTCTTCCACCCCTGACCTTATATTCCTGTGTTTTTCTGCTCAGATTGTTTAATCTCTCCATGCCAGTTTTCCACCCCTGAAACAGGAATATAAGTCTTTAGGTTTTTTTCCTGGATTACCTATTGACACTACAGTCCTTCAGGATGGGAAGAGGTTATTATTTTCAGTTTTCAAAGAACAAAGAATGGAAGGCCCCTAGGCTCCAAATTCTACACTAGTGTAAGCAATAATAATAGCTAACCAGTCCTTTGCTTCTCATTGCACAGAACTGGCCACGATAGAGGAAATAATGTCTTGCTTGTTACCTCTGACAGTGGAAAAAATCTCACTTTCCCTAAAGTCTTTCACAGTAATCAGGAAGGAAATCTTTCCTGATGGAAGGTCAGCTGGTGTACCTGGTGGAAAGACACGATTATATCCAGCCTTGAAGCCAAACCTTCAATACCTGATGTATGAGTCTGTGTCTCTCCAGTGCAAGGAGCTCCAGGAGTTCATACACGGATGAGTCCTTTGAGTAGCCAAGTGATGATCCCACAACAGCAAATTGCAGGAAAAGGAAATGCTTCTTGCAGGCATCACAGATATAACAAATGCCTGCTTCCTCCAGATTGGGAGGTTTGAAACCCTGCTCCACAGAGAGGAAGAAGAGCATCTTTTAGCCTGTCAGCAGCAAGGAGACAGATGGCCTTTTATGCACTAATCTTTGTCTACACCCTAGAAAAATCAAGGGATTTTGTCACTGAGAAACTACATGGCCAAAATCACTTAAAAGAATGTATTGCAAAACTATTTGGGTCATTATGGATTAGGCAAGCTTCCCACTTCTCTGGGAAACTAAACAGTTTCTTTAAAAGAGCTGTGTCAGATACAATCCTCTTTGATACACTCTATCCCTTCTTGGTGTCTCACAAGACACTTTATAGAGAGAGCCCATGGTTTTCCTCTCTCTCACACCAGTGACCATCAGGGCTATTATTGGGAAGATACCGGGGCATTGGGTTCAGTGTCTGATTTGACTGATCTTTGTGTGCAAGAGACAGCATTGAGTAAATTCTCCTCAAGGAATGAGTGTTATACAACTGAAACAGCAATCTCCAATTTTCCTCTTTTTTGTACTCTCTCTTCTTCCTGCTTGTGATCTAAAAGAGATTACAAAACAATTCTCTGGAGTTCACTTTATACATCATTTTTGAGCTGTATATTTTTTCATAAATTCATAGGATTTAAAATGGGGGCCTTTCTAGGACCATCTAATTTAAGTTTCCCAAATTTCACATGGTTTCTTCTGAATAAGTTCAGTAACTTCTTTTTGATGAAAGTGATTGTAGCTCCTGGATCAGTAACAAGGAGAGGATGAAAGAAGTCATTCTGTGAGCAGAGGAGTTAATGAAAACAGCTTTGTTATAGGTTTGTGCCTTCACAGCACTAACTCTAACTCTCCTGCTGAGACTCTCAGTGACTCGCAGGGTGAGAATGTGCATTATGACTGTTTCAGAGCAATGTGTGACAATTGGTGAGCCAGTACCTGTGAGGCTGACCAGCTGCCACCAAATCAATTGACTAATTGTCTGAGTTCTTCCCATCTTTTTAATTTAGAGGATGCTAATTCCTTTCTCTTTCCTCCACCCAATGTCAGATTTCACCACGTCTGTGGATATTGAATTCTCTCCAAATCTCCTACCCCCTCCCCTTCAAATTTGATTGGGATTGACAAAAGAGTTTCAAAAGTCATGAAGTGTTGGAGGGAGGAGAAGAAGGAGAGCTGTTTTTTGTAGACATAAGATCACATAGCTCTGTCTTCTTTGGAAGTTAATATTGAATTCAAACATGACTGAAGAAGGAATGAATTAAGTTAATGGAAGAATGTTTATCTTTATTCTTCAAGATCTGGGGAAAAGAACAAATCAAAACAAACCAAAAACAAACTCAGAAAGAGGAAAAGTTCATTAGCTTATTGTAGCAAATACATTAGCCTATTTTATTCTCAAGCAATAGGACTTTGGTACTCACGCTCAGCCAGGATCAGTAACTGGCCCTGCCCACACTGATTTCTATATGTATTGATACACCAAAATAGAGAGTGAAGCCTTGATGAACAACAGATCAAAAAGCTGGTAGGCAGATTTTAAAAAATATTTTCTTCTCTTTCTAAGTAGGTATCTGGGAATTGGGCTTACCCTAGTTTTAAGCTACCAATGCAGTCATGTAGTTTTATGTATTTTTCAGAGCTCTACACTGGATGCAAGTCACCACAAAGCTCCAGTGCTTCTAATGAGCTCCACATTTGCTATGAATTAATTCTCTGCTTACCCTCCCCTGCGAAACACCTGCTTCTCTTCCCATGTTCTGGTTTCACAAGCCCTGAAGTAGCATTGTCAGAAGCACTAACCCTTCAGTTAGATGAAGAAAAGACCACACAACTGTGTTTACCAAAGAAATCACAGGCAGAAAGTAATTAGCTAGAGACAAGTTATGTTGCTGGTGTAGCAAAGCCTAAATCATAGCAAGCCTTGCAGAACTGGTTGGGATGAATTTAGAAGTAAACATGTTAGTGAGTCCAAATGCAAGGGTGGAAAACTACCCCCAGCATCTCTATTAAAGGTTCTCTGTGGAAAGGGACAATTTAGTTTTACAAAGTTGGTGTTTGATGATATTTCTCAATGTCTTTATGAGAAACAGGGAGAAAAGTGGAGCTGGTCTTTTATCTGCAATAGTGGCACTGAACTTGTGCCTGTTGAGGATCTGTAACACATCTGATAGCACAGCTCCATTAAGATGACTGATGGTTTAAGTGAAAGAAATTGGAAATTATATTATCTGTATTTATGGTAACTCCTTTTCTGCTATGTTCCAAGAAGAGTTAAACTCCAATAAGCACTGACTCTAACAGAGGATACAAAAACACCTATCTGATTTTATATCATCACTTTCTCTGAGGAACAACAACTTGCAGAGGTAAGGAGCTTTTCCTCTAAGTTAGGTTTTTGCACTGATGTGTTTGCATCTGCATTGCATAAGCATAAACTGACATTATATAGATGTGCTGCGGTAGTGAGAACATGGTTTCACTTGAGTACCCTCAAATGGTTTCCCTCTGGTACCCCAGAGTAACGAGGGTTCATACTGAAACAGATGTAGCTGCACTTTTGTTTAACACCCAGATTTTCAGTGGCACATAATTTGGATCTCTGAAGGATCACGGGCAACAAAAACTCAAACATACAAAACTGAAGTGCATTTGTAGCAGTCCAAGTAGTGACAACCCCAAGATTATTTCAATAAAAAGGAAGGAAATTCCTTCAGTGTATGATGATCTGTAACTGCAGCAGCACGTTGCTTCATAGATCAATTTACAGGTACTTACCAAGGAGAAACAGTCATTGTGTATTTACTACCATCTGTTAAAATCAAGCACGCTATGCAATATATGACTTACATAATATACCGCCAGTTGAAATCATTGATTTCCTTGTCAAATGAGTGAGAACATACACCTGAGTTCTCAGCTGATAACTGGTTTTACAAAAAAAAAAAAAAAAAGCTTCCTGCTTTCAGTTTACAAATGATGTTTCAGGTAGACAGGCAAAATCAGAATAGTAGCAGATGCTGCATAGCATGATGAGCATCGAGAGGAAAATCCCAAAGATAAAACATTTTTTTTTCACTTTACACCTTATTCACAGAAGGCAGAAACTGTGGAATTACATGATTTTTAACTTTAAAGTGCTAGAGAATTTTAAACAATATATGTTGAGCGTATATTGTATCTGTTACATTGTATCTGAAAGAATACTGCCTGTAACTGAAGCTACTGTGGGAAAATTTCCACTGGCTTTGAGGGAAGCAAGTCAGCAGAGAGTATGGCCCAGAATCTGTCTGCCTAACTGTCTGACTGTCAGTTAGACTATTCATTTAAATATTTTTCTGCCTTAGTACAGCTGAGGTTTCTCTTTTACCTTCAATTTGTCCTAGAAACTTTAATCATTGCACAGATTACAGTAACCATTTCAAATTAATGCTATAATTCAGTGCACACAGGTTTTCAGAAAACATTATCTCTCCTGCTGAAATGAAAACTGCACAGCCTTAAGTGTAATGTTTCTATCATTTTGTGGTAATTAACTGCTGAAGATCTGACTTGAATTTACGAAGGCATAGGTCAAGTTAATTGTCTTGTTGCTTAGCAAAAGAGAAGGTGAACAACAGCTACCTATGGTTAATAAAGATTTTGAAATACTGGTTTCTTGAAACCAATGCAGTTTCAAAAATATTATTTTCCACAGCCTGCAGAGTTCCAGGAACAATAACTTGTTTCCAAAATGTCTGCAGATGAACAATGAAGTTGCTGCAATTATGTCCAAAGGCATCTAAAAGAGCAACACAAAAAAATACAGTAGGCTGAAGATTTACAGTCTGGATCTCCATTGTTTACTGAAAGCAATGTGCATAAATACCAGATGAGCTTTTTCTTAAACAATATTATGTATATACACATTTTAATATATAGTCTTATTTTGCAAGGGGAGCAAAAAGCCAATCCCTAAATGAAGTGGTAAGAGTCATCCATCCAGTTAGTATTAAGGAATTTTGGCTTCTTGACTTAGATATTTTACTGCTTATACTGCTTTAGCTGTGTCTTGATAAGGGACTGGTTTTGTTGTTTATTTAGGTTTGGTTTAGGGTTTTGTTTGTTTAGTTGTTTTGGGTCGTTGTTGTTGTTGTTGGTTTTGGGGATTATTTTTGTTTTTTTTAAGGTTAGACAAATTCCTTTTCCACTCTAGCAGGAACAAGGATGTCAGTGTCACTGTCCTGGTGTGAATTCAGAGTTGTAACTTGAAGGGTTTACACACCCTTTCTCAGAAAGTCCATGGGAATTTGGAGTTTAAGTCTCTGTCAGTGGAATTTAGGTTTTATAGACAGATTTTTTAAAAGTAGGAACTTTTCTACATGTGTGGGCAAATACCCAAGCTTAAAAATAAATATTTTCTTGATTGTTCATTGTGAATAAGGATGACTATAGAAATCTGCAATTTGTTAGTCATGGAAAAGTGTTGTGTAGAGGGAAAAGATTATAGATATGCTAATTAATACCTTAGTTTTGCACTGATCATCTATGTAAAGGGTAGATGAGTTTGCCTCCATACATATAAAAATAAAGAAGGTACCTAAAGCTGTAAAACTCATAAGCCTACCAAGTTAAGCTATTTCTCTAACAGATTGTAAAAGAAGAAGAAAGACATTTGCTGCTGCTATTTCAGCCTTGAATGCTGCAGAAATACCTGAGGAGCCAGGGGGAAGACAAAAGCCTGGAAATAGCTCAGGGCTGGCGTCCTTCTGATTCCAGCCCCAATGTACTGACAGCTTATCTACAAGTGGGCCTTTGGCCCACTGCTTACTTCTTTGTGGAAATGAACATTTAAATTACATGTAAACTAATGCTGAATGAAAAACAGGCTCGAAATGAGATGAATGGTGTTAGCTGGACCTATTTTTCTGAAGGAAAAAATATCTACCTATCACAGACCTCTGCCTTAGGATGAGGAGCAAATCCTCCAGAGGTGCTCATTTCTCTATATCAGCTATTGAGAGTCCAGACAACCACCTTACCAGGTGCCAAATTTTTTGAGAGATGCAGCTGCTCAAGAATAAATATGATCCCCTGAGCCTCCCTGGCCTACCCTTTAATCTTCACTGTCCTTTGTAGCCCTTAGCACAGCCATACAGAGCAAATAATACTGTTACTTGGAGGGATCCCATATATTCAGGAGGTCCATTTTTCTATAATTTCTTCCTCTTGTTTCTAGTTTTCATAATGTTCCTGGAATATACACTGGTGATGTGGGTCCTCACTTTACGAGAAACTAGCTGCTAACAGATATATCTCACTGTAATATAACCAAATAAATTAGCATCCAAAAGAACTTTCTATCAAAGCCTGCAAGCCTAGAGGCACAGGAAAATTGGTATTACTGCAGAAGACAATTATTTGGCTTAAGATGGATAAAGATTCTTCAGGGATTTGATACTAGCTTAAAAATTTGCTGGGGCATTATATCTATAAATCAGAAAGAAAGTAAAAAACCTCAGATGGTTCAATTTGCTGACTATTTTCCCTCCACATTTATTTTAAAAACTATATCTAATAACAAAAAAGGTTTGTTACTGTTGGACTTACTTGTACTGTGATAGCATCTAAACCAGTGTTTTAAAATAAAAAACCTGATACCACTTTCCGAACTCGGTATCAGTTTCAGTACCACTCTGAAAAGTGCTCGTTGCATCCCCTTCATGCATCTCAAAAGAGTGTTGCATAAGAAAGAAATCTCATTAAAGGACCAGATATTGCTGTCCTGACTTTGAGCAAATGCTGGAATATGGGTCCTAGTCCAGATTTTGGAAAAGCAATTAATTATTGCAGGTGCTTCAGGTATTAGGTGCTCAGCTAGAGACACCTTGAAGCATGATGAATTTCAGAATGTGCTATGCTCTGAATATAATTAGTACCTTTCAAAAATGTTGGCTTTTCTGGTGCTCTTTGAGAAGGACTGACTCTTAAATTCCCATGGATAGATATTTTTTACTATCTCTTTGGGTTTTATTTATTTGTTGGACTGTTACTGTTTGGGTTGGGTTTTTATAGAGACCTGGACTGAGAGGTCATTCCTGAAAGGCTATTTTATATGTTTTAAGCATTTATTCTACTGAATAATAATATTTACAACATCCAAATGTGGATCATTCTGATTAAAATGAAAGCTGAATTGCAAACATTGTTCTGGTCCTGTGGTAAGGGTTTGAGTGTATTCACTTTTCTTTTAAACCATCCATTTTCCAGTCAAATAAAATCATCCCTGACAAATCTGTGATCTGTTCCAGTAGGGCAGATCTGTATAATTTTCATGTTGGCATCAGAATTGTCTTTCTCCTATAGAATTAACCACTCAATCATCAAATATTGCACTGCTACACAATGTATTTGTTTGACTACTGACATTTTTTCATATGTATACCTTTTATTTCAGATAAGCCTAATTACGCTCTGCTGTACCCTTTCAAGATACACAGTGTGATTTTATTCTCCGAAGCACAATGCTCGGAAAAATGACTGACCTAAGATATATGAAAATCTCACCATAATTTTGAAGGACTTATAACTGCCTGTACTTTTTATTGATATTAAGCTTACCTTCTTGCATCATTTGTCATAATTTCCTGACAGTAAGAAAGAGGAATTCACTTGGGAATTTATATAAAATGAACTTGGATTTTTAAGTCTAAAATTAACTTTGTGGGTTGATTTCTATGTCCCTCGCACCCTTCAAATGGGATACACATAAAGATGTAATATCTATGGATAAAGTTGTCAATTTAGGGAACTATAATAAAAAATAAAAATGGGAAAATGATAAAACTTTTCCTCAGGCTCTTCCTAAATATCTTTTTTGCTGCAACATGTTAACCCCACTTGGCTGTAGCATGTGTCCTAGTTGCCATTTGTGTGTCTTGCTCTATATACCATCAGCCACTGTTCAGATATTAAAGAAAATGTTATTTTTCTCCCTTAGTTTGCTCTGTTTCAATTTTTCTATCACCAGCACATTGCACATGGAGAGGTTGTTGCAAAATGCCATAACTGGAAACCCTGGAATATCAAAGTTCTCGCCAAAGACGTGGGATTTCATGGGGTCTCAGGGTGGGAGTGCATGTTCCCACAGGATTGTACTTGTCTGGATTTCTCCTCAGGGATCTGTGTTTTGTTTCTGCTTTAGCACTAATGTTATCCAAATAATTATAAGATATTTCTTTTAAGATCTCAGATGGTCTGGGGTAATGGGGCCTGTTTACAGATCTTTAATGAATTCTTTTCAAAAAATGTTGCTTGAAACTCATCTGGATCCACCTTGGATCTAAATCTGGGAATATGTCAGAGAAGACAAATATTCTACTAAAGGGATGTTTTGGCTCATTACCAGATGGAGGTTTTTGTGACACTGTGAAGTCTGTCCATACTGTGACCAGGAGTAAAGATCCAACTTGTATGGATACAAGAATCTCCCCTGGGTAGCAGCGTAGTCATGGCAACATGAACACGGTCTCTGCTGCCCACTGAGCATCTATCAGTCTTCTTCTTTCAGCTCCTTTGGGGTGAGATCAGCTAGAAGGTAAAAAGCCGCTTTGTATTCTTTATTTAGATTATTTGACTTTACAGCAAGTATTGTCTCAAACATTCCTTTGTTGGATTTTTTTCTGAATTTCTATGCCTTTTTAGTAGTGACAAGTTGATCATGTGCAACCCCACAGAGTGCATGCAGGACTGCTCCCATCTAATTTTGTGTGACAAAATATTCTGAAGGCCACTCACTCATCCTACAATCCTCTGCTGCCACAGTGCAAAACATCTCCAGCACACAGCAGTCCATTCTGACTCACCACCTTAACGTGCGTCTTCCTCCCAGCTGAGTAGATATTAAGCTCTATATTAGATTGTCCTTGTCTTGTACTTGATAGTTGGAATGAGTCTTCTAGTCATAGCAGGCTAAGAGTATTCTTCTTCCTCTCACCAAACAGATGATTGTCACCTTCTGGTAGCTACTTGTGACACTTTCACTCTCAATACACAAGTTGGTAATGAGAAAAGAGACCTCAACCTTGCCTTGAAAGCTTCTGAATCCTCAGGTTGTCTCAGCATTAACAACTACCCATGTTCAAAAACTCATGATCCATGACTCAAAAATCTGTGCTGCCACTTGACTACACCTCTCTTCTCAAAACTAGTGAATGAAGAGAAGTATCTCTTCTTCTTTAGGCAACTCCATGTTATTCAGGTTGTGGGGTGGTCTGCACCAATTATACAGGCAACCTACCTTTGGGGATCTTTGTGCAGTATGAGAGGCTGAATTTGGGTCTCTGTCAGCCTGACAACATTTTAGGATCTAGTGGCTATCCTGCAGTGTCACAGCCCTGGGACTGTGGAAAAGGTCACTCCTCACCTCAGTCCTTCTCTATTTTAAAATTTCATCTGTTCTTCACACTCTATATCCTGGCTCTTCCTGTTTTTTTATCTAGATTTCCTTTTATTCCTTTTTTACTGCAAGACTCAGTCTCTCTGTTGGCTGCAGTCATGAGAAAGTCCTTATAATGACATAGTACAGTCACAGTGATTTGACACTACAACATAAAGGGCAATGCCTGGGAAGAACAGAGTGATACAGCCAGATTCTGGATGTCAGGTAACATTATCAAAGGGTAAAGTTTAACATAATTGTTAGCATGTGTTTTATCTTTCACAGCAAGCCTTGCCCTACACTTCATTCTGTGCTTCAGATGGTGACCAACCAGATGTATTTGTGTTTTCAATATATTTATTTAATAAATCCTTGTTACTTTCTCTTTTCATTCTACTCTAGCCCCCACTTTTATCACCACTTTCTAGTCTTAAAAAGTAGAGAAAACTGTTGCTTAACACTTGAGAAGTATTGCTCTCCCCTCCCTCCCCCTTTTATGGAGTTGATCTACAACTCCTACATTCATAAAAATTAGGATTTTAAAATATGCAGACCTAATTGCACCTTCTTTCACAGCTAAGTGTTCAAGTCAGTGCATTTTAGAAAGGATGAGCCTCTGTGAGTTTAGATCAAGTCAGTCATCTTTGTCATTAAAACCCATTGTCTAGAGTGTTTTTTATCTTGGATTGCATTTGGCATAAGCAATTATGACCAAAAGCCCATCTTTTCAACAGCAATGCACAGAGCTAGATACCGATTCCTATATTAAGCCCGCAGTTAAAATGCTCTACTTTTCAGATGTGTTGAGCACACTTAAATTCTAATGCTGTTTCTGGGATCTCCATATGGTCATTACAACATTCATTCAGTGTTTAGATAGATGGACAAAGGCACCTCATTGCTGTTGCCTAAATTCAAACCTAAACACTCATTTAAATAATGCCTCTTTATTTTCCAAATACCTTTCCAATATATAGTGAATAAATTGATGGCAATGGAGACTTTTCTTCAATTACATTCATACAATATACTCAGTTTCTATCATTTTCAAGCCTCAATATAATTGCCAGTCCTTTATTCCTCCCCTGCAGCTGTGTTCCCAAATGTATTTCATGGATTATTGAAGTATATTCCCAAAACATCCTCTAAGGATGTCCAATCTTACTTAAGCAATTAATTAAATCTTTCCACTGAGTCATGGTTATATTGGACAAAAAGGTTTATATTTGTCAAGATGTCCTGGTTTCTTACTATTTTGGAGCTTTGGGGTCATCAAATTCAAAGTAGCTTACCCTATTTCACCTGCTTTTGACATCTTGACAACTGCTAAACCATAGAAGAAGGAAATTACAGTGTAATTCACATCTGCTTAGGCCTTCTTAATGGTCTTGAGTATAGTCCTTATTGCAAAGAATACACTCTTGAGACACTTCAGAAAAAGAGAAAAAAAATTAGTCCAAATCCCCTCTGCTGTCGTGATTTTCAAGATAAGTACAGTACAGCACTTTTACTTGCCCTGCTGTGGCATTTTTTCCTTCAGCACACACAGAAATTTACTAGATTTCTTTACCATGAATTGCAAATAGATAAAAGGCACTTCCACTTCTCTGCTGTCTTTATGCATCTAGGGACTTATAAAACCCAGTACCACTGCATTTGCTATTAGCAGTAGTTAAAATACCATTAGCAGAGTTCATATTAGTAGACACAAGCCACAGTAAATGTATTTGGATATTTATGTGAGGGAAGGTCAGAGGACTCTTTGCAACTATGTAGACCTCCAGCAGCTGTGCTTGGCCTGACCAGCCCAGTACATTGAAAGTCCAGATTCCAATCATGGGATGTAAACTCTTTCATATCAAAGCTTTTACATGTGATATTTTGTTCTGAAAGTACTTGTGTTTGTGGCTTTTGTAAATGTTCTTTCTTCCTTGGAACAACTCACTTATACCAGCTAGCAGAGGTTCTCAAGGAACCATTCATTTATCTGGTAAGCTCTGCTGTCATCTTCTTATCTCACATGTCTTCATGTATCTCTCTGCCACATCCAGCAGTTAAAGGTGATATATCATCCAATTATGCCAGCTAGCCACTAGCAGAGGGTTTATATCTGATGGAGACATATGGTTAGTTAGTATCCAGGATATTTGCAGTGAAACACTGGGGCAAAGGGATCATATCAAGGGGGACAATCAGGCCATTGTTACTGTTTAAAGTGACCTCTAAATATTAGGTCAGCTTGTTCACTGGCTGTATTGTGCCCCTGGTCTCAGTGACAGTTTTTGATTTGTTATCTTTCCATACCAGATGAATTTTCAAGGCTAACTATTAACAAAATATTAACTTCATTATGCTTTTCAAGTTAATTGCAAAAGGTCAACAAGAAGAATTTTTGGATTTTAATACAGCATTCTTTGCATTGTTACACTCACATTTATTTTATTATCAGCTTTAAAGAAAGCTTACTTCAGTGCACAACAGTGGAAAGCAGGTTGGAAGACCTAACAGAGGATCACACAAAACAGAAAACATAAATTCATAGGCTGAACAGAGGGTCTCAGATGTGATTTGTGCAGATTTGAGCCATGTTAAAGCGTACAATAAAAACACATTAGGAATCTTCCATTCACATTTCTAACCAATCAGGCTGCAAAAATATTTCTTTCTTCTCTCAGGAGCCTGGAAAGGATCTGACTACTTCTGAGATTAAGTGTTCAGGGGCTTTCTCACAACCACTTAAGGCAGTGGATAAGACTACTATTCACTTCAAGGGAAACCCCAAATGAGCTTTTTTTCTGTGATGAGCTTGCATGTTTTGTTTGTGTTTTAGCCATCTCAAGGGGAACTGTGGAAATAATACAGCTCTACTGACACTTTAGGCATTACTCCAGGTAAAGGTAAAAGAGACAGAATTGAAATCCAACTCACAATTCACATTTTCTTATTGCAACCCTAACCTCCTTTTTGACCACTAGTGTAGTAAAAAAACATGGTAATATTCTTGCTGTCCGTAAGCATATCCATGAGTCTCTCAGTTCACACAATACACCTGAGTCATTTCAGCAGACAGTGTGATTTAAGAATGACCTAGAGCAACACATTATTTGAAAATGATGCCCCTGGTAACAGGTATTTAAGTCCATGATGAACTTGACAAGTTTTTATCTCCACTGCAGGGGAGAGTTTAACTTTGCATCACTCCCTCATGACATGACTGGACAGACACATTCTACTGAGTGTGCTTCATTTCTTCTCTGCTAAGATGTCACTGCCTTATCTGCTGCAGCTTCAAGGAAAAAAGAAGAGACAGCAATTACAGCCCCTCCTGCTCCAGGAATGCAGAAAAAAATCACATTATCACATTATGTGTGTAAGGCAGTATGTGGCTTGATTCACAGGGTACCCTGCAGAGAGTATCAGAGGAAGAGAAAGCTCTCCTTTGACTAATAAAAGTAACAGAAAGCCTTGAGAATGTACAGAAAAGGTCATTTATGCAGATGCATCTAAAATCTCAGTGCCAAATCTAAGCACTTGTTCTAGGTTCTCTCAGTAATCAGTGGAAAAGGATTTTGACATCTCTGGTAGTACAATTCATCCTATCCTCATATATTGAATACAAATAGATGGGATGTTGTCTACACTGACTGCAGTTGATATGTTATGCAAAAGAAGCTACAATAATACTATTTCAGTATATATATTTCAGTATCTATACAGCACCTTCACAGATAACAGGCCATCGTTTGGCCTATCAGAGCAGTCCTATATGGCCTGTGAAGGTGCATGAAAAGAGTGAAAATCTTTTCCCTCATTGAATAACTGATGTTGGCTTTGAGTCAAGCCTCCAGCTAGACAAATTGAAATGTCTCCATTTCAATGAAAAAAAAAATAATGTGATGTGTCATCCAGTCAGCGAAGATGGGAGAATATACATAGAAGGAAACAGCAGCAACAAGTCTTCAGGAATTACACTCGCCACACCTAGACAGAAGTGTAGAATGAGCTGTGAAAAAGAAGTCACAATATTTCTCCTGCTTATATGAATCTTGAGTTGAGGATGGTCAAGCTTTGTGGAACGTGTTTTGTGTGGGAGTGTTGATCTGCATGAGGGCAGGAAGGCTATACAGAGGGACCTGGACAGGTTGGATTGATGGGCCAAGGCCAGTTGTATGAGGTACAACAAGGCCAAGGGCTGGGTCCTGCATTTTGGTCACAACAACCCCAGGCAATGCTAAAAGCTTGGGGATGAGTGGCTGGAAAGCTGCCCAGCAGAAAAGGACCTGGGGGTGCTGGTGGACAGCTGGCTTAATATGAGTCAGCAGTGTGCCCAGGTGACCAAGAAGGCCAGCAGGATCCTGGCTTGTATCAGGAATAGTGTGGTCAGCAGAAGGGAAGTTATTGTGCCCTTGTAGTCGTCACTTGTGAGGCCTTATCTCGAATATTGTGTTCAGTTCTGGGCCCCTCATTATAGGAGAGACAACAAGGTGTTGGAAGGTGTCCAGAAGAGAGCTACCGAGCTCATGAGGGGGTTAGAGAACAAGTCATATGAGGAGAGGCTGAGGGAGCTGGCTATATTTAGTTTGGAGAAGAGGAGGCTGAGGGGGGACCTCATTGCCCTCTACAACTACCTGAAAGGAGGTTGTAGAGAGGTGGGTCTTGGCCTCTTCTCCCTAGTAACTACTCACAGAACCAGAGGAAATGGTGAGAAGTTGCAGCAGGGGAGGTTTAGATTGGATATTAGGAAGAAATTCTTTACAGAAAGAGTGGTGAGACACTGCAACGGCCTTCCCAGGGAGATGATTAAGTCACCATCCCTGGAAATATTTAAGAAACAAGTAGCCCTAGTGCTTCAGGACATGCTCTAGTGGCAGACGTGTAGGGGGTTATTTTGTGTTTTTGAAGTTGTGTTTGATCAGGGTATTCAAGTGGTTTTTTTGTTATGGGTATGGTTGGACTCTGTGATCTAGGAGGTCATTTCCAACCAGGAATATTCTGTGATTCTGTGATCTCCAGGAACACCACATGAGTGAGGAGGTGGGTTTTGGCTCTTTGTTGGAGGCACCCTGGACCCCTGTAAAGGGTGTCTAATTGATGACAGCAGTTTTATTCCAAAGAACTGGGTGAGCCACCAGCAGAGAGAATTCTTTCAATATTAGGTGGCAAGAAGAATGCGTCATTTTCACCTCCAAACAAGGTAACCTGGAGATACCTTGGCACTTGTGATGTTGCAGAGACAGTTTGTAATGTGGGTAGAACCACCTACAGGAGCTGCATACTTTGTTGTTTGGTCATCTTTGTCCAGGTATGACAGCTTTAGCTCCAGGCTGTATTTGCAAGTCCACAGGATCCTCACAGCATTTTTACAGACTTTTCCATGGAGGTGACAAAAGCCAGAAGACGAAGCAGTATTTATGCCTTTCAGGTTGCACCTCACCAGTCATCTCTTTCTGTGGCACCTTATTACTTACATGAGAAAGGGTGGACAGGTGACAAAGGATGAAAAACCATGAGGGTAGATTTAGATTAGAAATTAGGAAGAAGTTCTTCACTATCAGGGTGGTGAGACACTGGAAAAGGTTGCCCAGGGAACTTGTGGATGCTCCATCCCTGGAAGTGTTCAAGGCCAGGCTGGACAGGTCTTTGAGCAACCTGGTCTAGTGGGAGGTGTCCCTGCTTATCGAAGCAGGGTTGGAACAAGATCATTTTGTAGGTCCCTTCCAATCCAAACCATCCGATGATTTTTATGAAAAACAAAAGGCAAAGAAGAGCAATGGTCTCAAATTTCCTCTGAGACAGTGTTTTCTACTGTGAAGATGGATTGGAACAGATGGTTTCAGTCAGAGCATACTCTGAAAATGATTGAAGACAACAGAAAAATTTCCCTTGATCTTAATGAACATTTTACTAGTTCTGGAAGATGGGACCTCTATCAGAGACTCCTAGTGTTGGTCTCCCATATGATCAAACTTTTTCTCTGGGAAAGGGAGAGGTTGTTATGGATCCATATGAGTCTATTTATCCCATAGTCCTTAAGTTCTGGATTAATGATGCATTGAAGTGAGGGAGCTTATAAAGGTTTGTAAATAACTCTTCTGGAAGTGTGGTTGTGGCCACAGCATGCATGGCATCTCTGAGCAGGTGGGCAGCCCTTCTTGTTCACTGTTGTTTGAATAATTGGAAAATCACTCACCCATTACTATTTTATGGCCAGAGATGCAATCCTGCCCTGAGCTGGCGCCTCAGCTGGGGATGCTTCATTTCCATTTAATGGGAAGAACACCATGAGGCTGTGAATCATCTGGTTCTGTCTCTGCCGCCTCAACATGAGCACGCTTGCGGTACTCCATCAGCTGTGCCACAGTTCAAATTGATAGCAGGGCTCGCACCTCATTTCCACACACAGAGGCTGTGAACTTTCTGAGGTTGTGAACATTTCCCTTGCCAACCTCCTCTGTTCTAGAGGCTTGCTCAATTTTTGCTTATTTATTTATTTTGACTGCTATTGTATGCTAGATACTTTGCAGACAGACTAGGTACTGTCATTCCCTAAAGCTTTTATTAACAATGTTTTTTCTTTCTGCCCAAGATTTTCTGCCACATTTATTACCACACACACTCCCAAGTGTGCATGTGTGTGCATTAGGATGCCCATAAATCACCATGTAAGCCTAACTACACTTTAACAGTGCAATTCCACTGTGCTTTAGCTAATCTTAACCAGAGCTACTGCAGTCGCTTGCTCTCCCTCACCCCCTGTCTCCTGCTCCTACCTTCATCTTTGAGCTGGCACTAGCAGATTTGTTATAAAGGTTGATGTTTTATGCAATATCATGCAGGGAGCTAGCTCAGGAAGCTGATGCAGTTACAAATCAATGCAGCTAGTTTTTAGCCAGTCCGTTTTCCTGAGCTGTGTTATTATCCTGTACTGATAATGCAAGTCAGGGAATGATATCATGTGGAAAAGGATGGGTTTGGGGACAATGTGACTGCAAACCTGATTTAGACTGGCTTAAAGTGCCCTGGTGCCTCTTCTCCACAGATGACGGTGCATGCATGTGTTTGTGGATGATTATTTCTAGGTACACATGAACAAAAACATATAGGTCAGGTGTTTCTAGATCATTACATGTAGCACTGGGGTATTAAAGCCCTAATGAGACATTTGTAAGATACTATTGGGAGGCTTTTACAGGAGGTGAGAGGTGACATTTCCCAGGAAGGCAGGCAGCAATCTGGTACCTCCCTGGAGGTGCCATTGAGTGAACACCTCAACACACTGGTCAGTCAGTCAGTGATTAACACTGCTCAGCAAAACAGGAGTAACAAGCTGTAACTGCCACAGCTTCCTTGTCCATTCTATTACTGGTGGGATGTACACAGATTACAAATGCATTAGTTGTGCTATTCTTGCCACTATCAAAACTTTTACTCCCGCCCCGTGACCCATGGCTAAAGGAACATTTCATCCTACCTCTGCATAAGTTATTTACTCACTTTTCCAACATTTATTCTACACTTCCCATGTAATATATATCCTCTTTCCTTTGCCTTTTTTTTTTTAGTAGTTGTGAATGTCAAAAATTACTTGTATTCCCTGCTTCTGAAAACTGTTTTGTTTTGCCTCATGAGTGGGTAGATTTTATCCCGACTTCTGAATCATTTGACAATTAATTGGACAATTAATTAATTTTCAAGCTGAAACAAGGTAGATTGAGACTAGACACTAGGAAAAAAATCTTCATGGAAAGAGTGGTGGGATATTGGAATAGGCTGCCCAGGGAGGTGGTTGAATCGCCATCCCTGCATGTGTTTAAGAATTGCTCAGATGTAGTGTTGGGGGATATGGTCTAGGGGTGAACTTGTAGAGTAGGGCGAAAGGTTGGACACGATGATCCCATGAGTCTTTTCCAACCTAGATGATTCTATGATTCCAATATTTTGTAACTGACGTTGGTTAATCACTGGAGAAATAAGCAAAAAAGACATTGTTTTGATGTGATAGATTGTATTACACTTTGATTAAACACTTAACAAATATTCCATAATGTTTACTAGAAAAGGCACTTCTGGAAGGGTGAGTTTAAACTTCCTAAACAATTAATTAATTTCTCTCCTCTCTCCATTTGACCATAGAGGAAAACTAAGGTCACTATGTCTTAGTATAGTCCTCTCAGTTAAATGTCTCTAAGCAGGTAGGATGGATCAGAGCAAAGATGTGAATCTCACTAAAGAGTTTGATTTACACTAGTTCTGGTAGGTTTTATTTTTCCTCTTTCAAGTTTCTTTCAAGTTTCCTACATGAGAGCATTTTGCTCTTGCTGTTCTTCAGGTTTATTGGAGGGGAAAAGAAAAAGCTATAATGAGAGCAATGAATTAAGGATGTGGCACTTCATAAAGCACAGGAGAACAAACATATCTGGATCCCACCTCTAGCCAAGGTGACCTCAACCTACTTTTGAGGCTGCTTAGGAGCACCAACTCAGCACAGCAAGGAAAACCAGTTAGTGCCATTACACTAGTTATTCAAAAAAGCTATATGGCACTAAATATAACATGGCATTTGGCTAAAGTACTACCCCATGACTGCTCAAGATGTTTAATTATTAACATGCTCTTTGATGCTATTCTGGTTTTGTGTCAGTTAGTGGTCTCCCAGACAATGCCCAGGTGTAGTCTGGGGAACAGGACTGCTCTCAGGAGGTTGTGTGGAGAGTGTGGTGTGAACTTTATCTTTTCATTCAAAGCTACCCCAGCAGGCTTTGTGTTGTAAAACACATTTACATGACCTCATATCATATCTCATGAAGGCATCTCAGGTCTGAAGAAATTTTCTTCTCCCCATTTAACTTATCAGTAGAGACACAACCCTAAGAACAGAAGCGAACACTTTGCTCAGTGATAAATCAGTTCAGAATTAATATATATCTTCTCCTTCTTCCAGTGAACAAAGAAGACTATAACCTTCCGTAACTTTTAGAAACCACCTGAATTCCCAGGATGATGGCCCAGTATCTGCCTGCTGGAAGTTGCATTACAGCATGTCTTGAGCCTCTCTACAAAGACAACAACAACTTACACCAGAGTAAGTTTATCTGTAGCTATGATGTCATCAAGCAAGCCCAGACTTAGATAAAAAGTTCTAACTCTAGTTTCTACCCTGCCTTTTCCTCCAATCTGCTAAATATTTCCCAGATTTCATAAGACTGTTTTCCTTGGTTCTTCTTCATCTTGATCTGCCACTCCCTTGTGGGTGATATCTCTACTCCAGAGTCTCCCTTCAGGCAAACTAACATCATCTTGTGTGTGATTATGTACCAGTTCAAGTTCAGCAAGGTTAGAACAGTTTATAATCCTTTCTTGTAAACCCTCTGGGATATCTTCATTCTCTGTAGCCATTTTTATGCTCATCCATGAATTCAGACAGCATTTTCTGCTTGTAATGTCCTTCAGGCAAGAAATCTTCATTGGGGGCAGGGAAGAGTTTTCTTGACACACCCTAAACTAAAATGAAATTAAATAAATAATCCCAGCCTTTCCTACTTGACTTCAAGGCAAAATTCTCATTCAAATTCCCATCACTTGGGATGCATCTTCTCTAGTTTCAGCTGTGTTAGGTATGTTTAGGCAAGACCAGCATCTAGTTTAAGCTCATGACCTAGGCTCCATGAGCTGTTGGTAAATAATATAAGAATCCTCCACAGATTATATTTTCTTACCCTTTAGACAGACAGGAAGACAAGATGCTGTCAGGGTAAATGTAGCTGTCATGGGTAAAGAGTGAAAGAGTAAATCTATTGTTGCTTTGCTACAATCAAGTCACAAGAGAAGAAGCAGAGGCTACAGTAATTTCTGTAATTACTCTGTGCCCCTGAAATTTCTCTTTATTATGTATTTCAAAATTCTGTTCATTTCCAACTATATTCATTATTCATCCCTATGTGAACCAGGATGTTGTGTTGCTGGTGTTTTAAGAAACAAACTTTTGACCTTTCAGTGAGAATACTTGGCCATTCTTTTTTAGAGAGAGCAGTTATAATTATCCTTATCGAAAGGAAATGATTCAGTTTTAAGAGAGTACAGTTCAGATACCTCAAAAGAAGGAAATAGGGTAACTATCCTACCATATGCTTACAACCACTCAAACTAATGTTTAAAAAAGAAGGGGCTGGAGCTGCTGATTTAATAAATGTTCACATTGAATCATGAATTTCCTTTATTCACCTATAGTTAATTAATTTGTAAGAGTTGACAATAACTTGCATGTCACAAATCACTTCTCACACCCCAAAAGCAAAAAATACCGTAAATGAAAACGGGATTCTTTTCTGAAGGTCGTGAGTCTTCAGTTGAGTATCTAAGCACGTACTTAACAGTAATTGCCTTTGATGGGACTCCAAGTTAAGCATATGATTAAATGCCTTGTGGCAGAAGTAGAAATGAAGCATATTCTTATGAGACCAGTGGAATTTAAGACTCATTCTCAGGTTATTTGACTTACTAGATGAATTTAAGACTGATTCTCAGGTTATTTGACTTACTAGATATATTCCTGCCACTTTTGGACCTACTCAATGACATATTGGCACTAGGAAAGGTGTTGCATTGGTAATGTGATCAGCTCAGACAGATCCTGTAATTTTTGCAGAGCTCTGAAGTAGGCCTGCCAGTGCTACATCTGAAAGCTGAAAGGGTCAGGACAAGGGTCATATCTTTTTTATTGAGGTTTTTCTGCATTAATAGATTCCCCACATTTGGGATGCAGTTTGTTGGCAGAGGTCAAAGGTCAAAGCATGGTTGTGATATGGAGTAACCAGATGGTTGGTCTGAGAATATGGACAGCCTTACTGTATCTATATATTTAATATTCTCCTGCTTCACTATGCATAATACACATAATCGAATGCAGAAGACAGAAATATGTTTTTTACCTCGAGACAGTCTTAAGTGAAGGAGAAGAAGCTGAAAATTAAGAGGGGAATTGAAAAGCAGGCAAAATTTGATTGCCTCTATAGTAAAGTAAACAATCAATTTGTCAACCTTGCACTGAAAAAAGCTTCCATGGGCTCTTTTAACAGGACTAAAATAAGGCCTTGTTTATTTAGTTATATATACACCCACATGCAGGATACTGGAGGTAATTGTATGACATTCAAATAATTCCCGTATTTGTGTCTGAGTTCATCTCACACTAAATGTTAAGGTCATTCCCAATTTCAAAGATTAGTGCCAGGCTAATCTTGCACTGAACTCAAGGCAATTGAAAAGGTCCAGCACAAATGTGCTTTGCTGACATTGAAAGAAATTCAGGCAGGGAACTGGCAGACTTGAATCTATGCCCTTATTAAAGTCTGTATCTCCCCCATGGCTTAGCAAGTTCAGCTTTATTTTTTTTAAATTTTTATTTCCAATCATAAAATATGTGCTTGAGGTGTAACTTCTTCCACCTCGGTGACAGTGGCCCTTGCAAAAGGCTATTTCCACAGGGTAGAGGTTTTTCATCTTTGTTCAGTAAACCCACAGATTTAAAAAAATGAAATAAAAGGCCTGTGGTGTTAAATGGACACACAGACACACAAGATAGTCAAGGAGCACATACTTTTCTGTGACTATGGGGAAAGGAAAAGAGATATAAGTAAAACTGTATTCTGAACTTTCTTGCCACCTGCTGAAATCAGGTAATGATGAAGAAAAGCAACTCAGGCTCCCTTCCTGCCTTGGTCTCTAATACGCTCTGGAGTTCTCTATTATAGCTTTGGCATCTTACGCCTATATTTTTTCTGCCTGTGATGGGTTGGCCTTGGCAGGATGCCAGGTGCCCACCAAAACTGCTCTGTCACTCCCTTCAGCAGCTGGATAGTGGAGAAAAAATATATAACAAAAGTCTCGTAGGTCAAGACAAGGAGAGATCACTCAGCAATTAATGTCACGTGCAAAATACACTTGACTTGGTGAAATTAATTTAATTTATTGCCAATCAAATCAGACCAGGGTAATGAAGAAATAAAGCCAAATCTTTAAACACCCTTTACCCCACCCCTCCCTTCTTCCCAGGCTCAATTCACTCCCCATTTCTCTACCTCTTCCCCCACAGGAGTGCAGGGGGATGGGGCATGGGGACTGCAATCAGTTCATCACACATCTCTGATGCTCCTTCCTTCTCAGGGGGAGGACTTCTCACACTATTACCCTGCTTCATTGTGGGGTCCTTCTCATTGGACGTAGTACTCCACAAACTTTTCTAACAACAGTCTACAGTCCTTCATGTACTGAACATGAGTCCCTTCCATAGGGTACAGCCCTTCAGCAACAGACTGCTCCATGTGGGTCCCTCCTGGGGTCACAAGTCCTACCAGCAAACCTGCTTCAGTGTAGGCTCTTCTCTTCACAGGTCTACAGGTTCTTCCAGGAGCCTGTTCAAGCATGGTATTCTCACAGGGTCACAGCCTCCTTTGGGCATCCTACCAATCCAGCATGGAGTCCTCCATAGGCTGCAGATGGATATCTGCTCTACCATTAACCTTCATGGGATGCAGGGGTACAGCCTGCCTACCATCGTCTGCACTGCAGGCTGCAGGGGAATCTCTGCTTTGGCACCAGGAGCACCTCCTTCTTCACTGACCTTGGTGTCTGCAGAGTTGTTTCTCTCACATCTTCTCACTCCTCTCTCCAGCTGATGGTCCAGAGCAGATTTTCCCCACCCCTTCTTAAATGTGTTATCACAGATGTGCTACCACAGCTGCTGATAGCCACAGGTCCACTGTGGAGCCAGCTGGCATTGGCTCCATTGTACATGGTGAAAGCTTCTATCAGCTTCTCACAGAAGGCACTCCTGTGGCCCCACCCCATAGACCCCCTGCTACCAAAACCTCGCCACACAAACCAAATACACTGTTCAGATTCTCAGTATTTCAAAAGTATTAAGGAACTTAAAAGTGCATTTAATTTCTAATTATTGTTAGAAATATCTCAGAACAAATCAGGACTGGGCATTCAGATCTGGTACTTGACATTACTTTCTCCACCACATCTATCAAACTGCTTTGGATGGCTTTCATTAGTAACTCAGTCTCACACACAGATTGAAAGATTGACCTACCCCTACCATTGTCTGTACAGATGGGAAACTCAGACTCTGATCTCTGGTCCCCTGAACCATACAAGATACATGTCTAGAACAGGCCAAAGTAGACAAGGAGGGCTCCCCAACAATTGTAACTCATGCCACTTGACTCTGGACACTTTCAAAAGCATCCAGATTAAGAACTTCATCACCTAGAGTAAAGAGAAAAAAGAACTGCTGACAAAAACATGCATCATCTTCTGGATCAGCTTTGTCCTTGAAAGGTCAAAATCCTAGTAGACTACTGAGACCTATAGGTATTTTGACAACTTCGAGGAAGAGGAAAGACTCTCTTTAGGCATGGTACACAGACAACATCTTATCCAAAAGCAGAGATAACAAAAAACCAATTGCCTGGTTCATCTTAGACAAAACAATGCAGCACCAAACTGAAATGTCAATTTAGGTCTTTGCATCAATAAAAAAACGTAGTGCAGTGTTGCAATAGCTATAGGGAGTCCTACTTTTCACCTTAATTCTGATGTAGACATATATGTTTTTTTCAGTTTGCTAGATAGCCCAACTTCTGATACATCAGCAACATATTTATTCCACACCAATGTGTGATGTCAACATAATCTAGGAAACTAAAGAGCTGTAAGAAACTAAGAATTAAAAAATGCTCATCCATGACAGAAGGTAAATGCAATACTGAATGAAAAAGAAATTTCTAATGAATATTGTATCTACAAGGGATGGAGATTTGTCATGTCCCCCCCGAGAAGATATTTCTTCAAATATTTTTATCAGGATGATAATTAGAAAGATGACTCTTATGACTGGGATGTTAATGAGCAAGTCACACATGTTGCTGCAAAGTGTTCCCAGACTAGCATGGATAACAACTGAGCTGAACTATTAGTTGTCACACTAGGAATCAGAGAGTCCCTGATCACAATAAACAATAACTGTGAACATTAGATACTTGGGTATTTTCTTATCTGTAAGTGAATAAAGGTTTGGGACACTCTGGGAAAGGTCTGGGGTCTGAGTGCTTCATGAGTGCATCATGCCACGCATCATAACTGATCATTTGTGAGTGTCTTGTTTTATTACTTACCAAAAAAAATAATCGTATAATTTGAGTCTGTTAACTGAACATTTTTTCTCATTCAAACAACAAATTCCTTCACAAATGAGAGTAGAGTGCAATTCATGTAGGATTTACAGTCAAAACACTGGTTGCTTTCCTAGAAGGCACAATCAGTGCCAGGGGCTGAGATGGTCTTCACTTGCGTGCAAAGACCTAACTATCGCTGACAGAATCTAAGTTAGAAATGAGATCATGTCAGATGGGACATGACAAGCACACTTAATAGACCACGTGAGAAATATTGTAATATAGCTGATCTTGCCCTACATTCATGATAGGCAAATTCCCAGCAGTTTCCTTTTTTACCTTTTTCAAGTTAACACTTTCATGAGCATTGCTTCAAACACTAGGTTTCTTGTGAAATTCTTTGCAGTCCTTAGATAGAAGATTCAAACAAAAATATGCTTGTGATTTATTATTACATACACTCAGACTTTGTAGTGAAGCCCAAGCCTAGTCAGTCATTTCAATGCTACTGTAAAAGAGGGATAAAGTGATTCGCTGACTGTGATCATTGAAAAGAGCTGATACAAACACAGAATTAACCAAGGAACCATCATCTAAGTATTCCCAGCCCTGTAGTAGTGACCATCTGGCAAGTCCTGAAACATTCTCTACCATACCTTGTGAAGGAGGAAGCAGTTTTGTGTGAAATGCTGATGTGAGGTGATGAAAGGAAAATGACCTTCTGGAAAAAATTTGGATGGAAGTCTTGCACTGACAGATGTGCATGAACCTTTGACTACAGTAATTATGATTTTACATTGATAAAGCATTTCTCATCCTGGATCCCAGTGTGCCTTAAGTAGGATTACACTGTTGAGGTGCTGACACTTTTGATGGTAGGATACCAGCAGGCTAAATCAAGGCATGTTAAGTGTGGCATTGAGGAAATGAGAAAATACTGTGATGAGAAAGAAAGCTTGCAAATGTGACCCAAATGCAAACACAGGGCTAGAAACATGTCTAGTTTTAATAGATTCATTATTAGCCAAATATGTTATATCTTTGAGGCTGGCTCATGACTTTTAGACACCAATTGTTGTCAATATTAAAAATGTGAGCTTTGATTTCAAGTGCTTAGATCATTCTCCTTTCACAAATGCTCTTTATAGATGGTGCTATACCCTATGGTTGGTTCAGAACACTCAGTTCTTTAGCTGGGAAGAACAGACACAGATCCTGCATAACTTTTTACTTGTAATTGATAATTTCATAAAAAAAAAAAAAGGTCATCTCACTTCTATTCAGACAAAGGAAAGAAATGGACATCATCTGGTCACAGCTCAGAATTTGGAGGGGTCTGTGTTCCCAATCTCTCTCCTGCTTTAGCTCAATGGGATATGACTAGGACACACCGGGTACCACTTCCTTTAATCAGCAGCAGTGAAGAATGTAGGAGCAACAATGAAAGACTATCTTTTGTTTACCCACTGTCTGTGTTTTATCTATCCATCAAGAGGTACTAGAATGGTGCGGACTAATGCAACCGGAGAACCTTAAATATCCCTTCCAAGAAATGTGTCCAAAGACCTGAAGTTTTTATAATATGCTAACAGATAACAATGAGAGGAGCACTTGTATGAGTCAGGTGAAGCTTGAGATGGTCTTGAACCTAACAAGACATCAATCAAAATCATAGAATCTTAGAATGATTGTAGAAAGGTAGGGGTTGGAAGAGACCTCTGGAGATCATTGAGTCCAACCTCCAAATCCAAACTCTTTTCTGCCATTTGAGCATCCTGCTGGCTAAGGTCCTGAGAGACATTTGCTAGTAATATATATTCTAGCACATAGGCCAGTGGTTTTACTTTTAGTAAGTAGGATGCTTAGAGAGACACCAGTTCTAAAAAGCACACATGTTCTTCTGCATTTCAAGACTGATTTTAATTCACCTGAGGTTATAGCAGAAAAAAAAGTAACTCTTGAGGATTTTATTTTGAATTCCTAGGAGGGCTGACCTCCAGCATTCTCTTCTAGCTAGTACTTAATGACAAAAGGATTTTCCCTTTTTTCGAAGAAAACAAACAACAAAAGATACTAAATTTTCAAAGGCATTTTGTGGGTGGGGAGAAGGGAGTTTGGGATATGCAGAAGAAACATTTGTATTATGATTTTGCTAGGAGACAATGTACTCTAATTAGATGGCAGCAGGCTGCAATATCTACACAGCCTTATTCACATTATTAATATTTTATGCTAACTGGGACCCATCATGCATTCTTTAACATTCTTTTTTTTGCGCTTCACGGGTTACAGACAGGTCTTCACTTTCCGTGTCTATGTAAGAATAAATCAAGATCTTTAGCAAACAATTTACAAAAGAAAATGGAAGGGTTTTTTTTCCATGGAAAAGTAAGGATTACAATTTATGCACTGCTGGGACATTTACTTTTACTGCAAATGATAGAAAAGATAGAAAATTGCCATGAAAATTGCTTTGAATTATATGTATACAAAATTCCTGTATTTGTCTGTGTGTGTAGGGAAGGGTGGATTCAGCCATTTATTTTGCAGCTAGGTTGATATGCATTCTCCCGTACATAGGTTTTGCTTGGGAGGTCAGTATGTATGAGTTTGTATTTCAAATGCAAAGTAAAATTACCCCTCTACCCCTGGCCTACATTTTTAGAAGTGAATGCCCAGCTTTCCTTCATCTGATGTTTCAAGACAGCAGCTAAAAATGGATTTCACATAATCACAGAATTATTGAGGCTGGAAAAGACCTCTGAGATCATTGAGTCCAGCCTATGACCTAACACCACGACATCAGCTAAATCATGCCACTAAGTGCAGCATCCAGTCTTTTTTTAAACACCTCCAGGGATGGTGACTCCACCACCTCCCTGGGCAGTCCATTCCAGTGTTCTATCACTGTTTCTGTGAGGAAGTGCTTTCTAATATCCAACCTAAACCTCCCCTGGAGCAGCTTCAGGCCATGCCTTCTCATCCTGTCACTAATTGCCTGGAAGAAGAACCTGGCTGCTGCCTGACTACAACTTCCCTTCAGGTCATTGTAGAGAGTGATGGGGTCCCCCCTTAAGTCTCCTCTTCTCCAGGCTGAACAACCCCAGCTCCCTCAGCCTCTCCTCATAAGTTTTTCCCTCCAGTCCATTCCCCAGCTTCATCTCTCTCCTCTGGACCCCTCCAGCACCTCAATATCCTTGAAGTGAGGGCCCAGAGCTGCACCCAGTACTGGAGGTGAGGCCTCACCAGTGCTGAGTACAGGGGCAGAATGACATCCGTAGTCCTGCTGGCCATGCTATTCCTGATACAGGCCAAGATGCCATTGGCCTTCCATGCCATCTAAGCACATTGCTGGATCATGTTCAGCCAGCTGTCAACCAGCACTCCCAGGTCCCTCTCTGCTGGGCCTATTTTAGCCTATTGCCAAGCACTTGGTCACACAGGGTCATCACTAAAAAGAACTCTGACATGAAAATACATTTTCTGCACAGATGTTGCTGTCTAGGTTTCCTCTGGGAAGAAATGGACCAAGAGCCTGATTTCATTCATCAGTTCCATAATGAATGATAACACCCTGGCATTATAACAAAAAATGTGCTCTTTCTTCAGAGTCCAACATATAGGACTTGATGTTGTAATGAAAAGTACAACTGGAATGATCACTTCTTATCCAGGAAAAAGATTCATATCTAAAAGTTCATCCTTATCTTACAGTATGCAAGCTACTTGATCACGGTTTTCAAGTGTGACCACTGAGATTTTAAACACACTTTCCACAATTGTTGCAGAGCCAGGGTTTACCTGCTTTGCTTCTGAGATAGAGACAAAATGAGAAGCCTAATAAAGTAAAAGTTTATCAGAGTTTATGGATTCTACAGCTTGTCCTGACACCCTTATTGTGCTGTAGGATGAAGGTGGGTATCAACAGACCCTTGATGGATGCAAGACAGTGGTGACGGATATTCACTTGCCCCAAATTATTTCATTATAAATAAGAGAAGACTGTGGTGGGGGAAGTAGGGACAAAACTTTGCTGCAAAAGAGGGCTGTCAGTTAAAATCACAGAGCAGATAGATAAGAAAACAGCTGAGAATTTCATATCAACTTTTTCTATAGAGCTTCAAGGAAGTAGAGAACTGTCTCTTTAAAATAATATTCTGATGTGTGGGCTTCTTAGTCTGCAAAGGCTCTTCCTTTTCTGTTAATTCCTACTCGCCCTACTTTTCTCTTTCTTATCATTGTTTTCTGTTGGCTTATAATTCTCTCCATCTCTCTCTCCATCTTTCTTATTAAGTCTATTTAATTGTTTCTCCCCTCTAATATTTTAGAACAAAATCATATTGCACTTCTGCTTGGGTACTTCTTTTTAATCTTAAAGATCATATGCCTTTCATCTTCCATCTCCACTAGAGAGGATTTTTTTCTGTCAAATATGGTCTTCCTTCAGCTTCTTATTCTTCTTTTGATTTTTTTTTCCTTTGTGGATTGATATTTTGCTCAGATTTCTTTTTACTCTTGCACAATTAAATTACTCTTTCTCTGGTCACGTCTCAGACCTCATAAACATGTATCTTCTTTATCCATCAAAAAGATCAAGAAAATGGGAGAAAAGAAAAGGGGAACTCACTAAGAGGGAAAAATGAATACATTATATGCAAAACATTCATTTGTAGGTACTTAGGTGATTGTGCACTATCTGTATTATTGAAGCTTCAATGATCTTTACCAGGATCAAGGTTCTGTTGTGCTTTATGAAAGACCATCCTTCTCTTAAAGAGTTTATACTCTAAGCACATGGGATGCATAAACAGTAGAAGAAAGAATTATCCATCATACAGATAGAGAATCAAGATTAAAGCCAAGGTTTTCTAAATAACTCATCTACAGTGTAGGAAGCAAAATAAACCCAAATTCCTTTGGTCTACCTTTTGTTTTTCATCCTTAGCCTGATATGTCCTTTGAGCTGGCTCTATGCCTGCAGAGACAACTAACATATGGACTTAAGTGAATGTCATGCAAGAAGAATTACTTTAAAGGCTAGATTTTCCTCAGGACATTGGACATGAGGCAGTGAAGTTAAGCTGGAAAATTTGGTCATAAGTGTCACAGGAAGAACTAAGCAGTTATGACTTTGTGGCTTGCTGCTTGCAGAACAAAGCAGAACAGCAGCTCCAGTGACTCGCTGTGTGCTTTCATCAGGGGCTCAGCTTTGTTTCTGATCCTTGGTCAAAGAGAAAGGCTGTACCTACATGGGGAAGTATGTTCAGCAGGATTTGTATTTTTGGTATTTTGCTGTGAGAAGTGTTTGTTTCTTATGTATTTATAGGATTTAAAGGGACTGAAGGGGGAGGAAGGAAAGAATGAGGAATGGAGGGAGGGGAAGGGAGGGGGAGGGGGGGGAAGGGAAGG
>JANHFX010028734.1:20494-36695 GCA_027560015.1 Chloroceryle amazona
GGCCCCCTGCTCTGGGTGCCCCTGCTGGATGGAGCAGGGGGGTGGCACCAGAGCATCTCCAGAGGTCCCTTCCAACCTCTACTTTACTGGGACTTTGTAATGTTTATGCATACTTGAATACTGTGAAAATGTCACCAGCTTTTTCCATGCTGATTTAAGGTACTGAAAGAATAACTATAGATATGTACACACTTGAGGGGCCGTGTAGTAAGACGACCTGACTGGGATTGCTCCATTTGTTGTACATTTCCAGGAGCCACGTTGCGGCTTTAGAGCTCAGACTGCCCAGTGTTTGTGATCACTTGGGCGCTAGAACAATGCCTGAACTCATCTTTGTTTTAGCTGAAATCCAGGCTAGGCTGTTGGGAGCTCCTGTTTCTCCTCTTAACCGTGTAAATGTTTTATGAAGTGAGTATAAAGTCAATAAACTCTTCCTGTTTAACGTCTGCCTCGCTGCCTTAGGAAAGATGCTGTATAAAAACATCAGATCTCTCACCCGGCACGGGGCTTATCTCTGGTTCCCTGCTAAGCATGATATCAAAACTCATCTAGTAGGGGGAAAAAAAATAAAAATATCCCAACTTAAAGAGAAAATAAACTTATGTCTTCCTCTTAATGATGCTGCACAGCTTACCCGGTGACACAGCACATTGACATTGCTCTGAAATTGGATTTTGGAGCCAGCTGAGCTTCAAATCCTGATGGGAAGACTCATAGGGAAAGCTGCTCTGCACCTAGTGAGGAAAGTGAGCACCCAGCTTGTTTCTTTCTTGCTGCTCTTCAGCGTGACAAATGAAATTTGAATAATTGCTGTGTAAACTGAGAGCAGTTGTTGAATCTGAGAGGGCTGAAAAATATGCGCTTTTCAGCTTTGTTTGCTCGGTTGCCGATGTTGATTCACGTTGATCGTGGCTGGAATCTTAATACTGTGGAATAGGACAAGCATTTCAATTCCAAAATAAAAGGTAGGCAGATTCCTGGTTTGCGTGACTCTGCAAAGTTGCAGTTGGCACAGGCTCGTGGGTGAGAGCCTTGTGCTGCCAGCATCTGGCTGCGCTTGGCCAAGGCAGCCCTTGGTGGACTAGGCTGAAGTCCTAGGACAAAGGTGGGTACAGGTATCAATGTCTGATGGGGTGCAGGTCCTAGCCTTGTCTTTGCTCTTCCTTCTGTGAGCTGTTGGCAGGTGTCTAGCGGGGACCCAGTTTGATCTGCTTACCTATGTGATAACAGAGTGGTGAGGATCTGGAACGTGTTATCCAGGGGACTTGTGGATGCCCCATCTCTGGATGTGTTCAACATCAGGCTGGATGGGGCCCTGAGCACCCTGCTCTAGTTGCAGATGTCCTTGCTCAGTGCAGGGGGGTTGGACTGGATGACATTTAAGGTCCCTTCCCACCCAAATCATTCTATGATTGGAGCCTGGACAGCTTAAGCAGTTTTGCTTGCAGTTTGGGGAAAAAACCTAAATCTCCCATCCTGTTTTCCTATGGATTGGGTTGTTTTTTTTAAATCTATTCTTGAGAAGTTCTCTTTCTCTCTTGTCCCTTTCCTGGAAAAGCAATGCTCAGGGGTGATGACTGTAGAGCCCTTGCTGTAATGGGAGGAGGATGAATGAGCAAAGCTGTGGGACGATGTGAAACAATGAGGACAGAGGTGAGAGGCTGATGTAGGGGTGGGTATTGCTTGAAAGGTCTTCAACATTAAGTTGCTATTAAAAAAAATCCACTGTGTTATGCATCCAACAACTAATCTTTACTTTTGGCTAATAAAAAAACCAAACCCACTGGCAGAGACTACACACCACAGCCTGTGTTGTGGGGGAAGCTGCTCCTCCAGCAGACAACTGCACTGGTCCTGCCTCTTCCCCTTGCAGGAGAGGCCCTGCTGTTCAGTTACAATGATTGCTCTGATGGGACCTTTAGGGTGATGACCTCTGTGTTCTGCCCTGTGTAGGAGAGACTCAAGGTAATGCCTTCCACTTGAAATGTCTTGTATCTTCTAGCAGTGAACAAGCTGTGAATAGACAGGCAGCAAAGCTCTTGGAGATGGAGCTGTCAGGATGATGTGACTGTGTGCTCAGGACTGCTTGCCAGCTTATGCAAACCTGAACTTGAATCAGGCTGGACTCTCTTGGTTCAGAGGGTATCTGCTCAACAGCCTCTCAAATCAGTTGGACGTGGCTCCCTGTCTCTGAGGCACGCACGAGGAAGGCTGGAGAGAGGAGATGCTGACAGCACCCCAGGGTAGCTACCCTTGGTACCCTTGCCAGGGTAGCTGTGTGCAGCCATGGTGAGCCTGAAAAGATAGCATCTGATGCCCATTTGGATGTGGTGAGGTCACATCGACAACAGAGACACCACGTTTCACAACTCCCATCTTGTCAACTCTCAGTCTGAAGGAACTGGGATGTCTGGTAGCTGGAGCCTGGAGAGGACTTGCTTTTGAATGGCTCTCAGTGCAGATACAATCTGCTGTTGCTTTTTGAAATGACTTGCATGACAGGGGAGAAATGTCTTGGTCCCTTTCCCACCTGGAGGAGGGACTTAAGTTGATGTGCTTAATGCTTCATCTGGCTGGGGAGCTGTCTCCCCTGACGCCTTTAGGTGATAAGATCTGGTAGGTAGGCTCCAGAAACCCTCCAGCAAGTCCTAGCCAGCTGCTCTTGCTGGCATCCAGTTTGCAAACTGCAATGCTATAAACAAATGCCCAAGAGACCATTTGAGGGTGGCTCCAGGACAGAAAACAAGCCACAGTCTAGCCTTGGTTAACACTTTTCTGTTTCATGTGTCTGTTCACAGCAGCCTGCAGTTGAGCTGCTCTTTCTGATCTTTGATCTGAAGCTTTGATGCTCCCAGCGTGACCGTACACATCTTCAGAGGCCAGCTCTCTTCTTGCCTGAGAAAGCTGCTGAAATCTCTACTGAATTTTTTTGGTTTTGGGGGGCAGGGTGTGTGGGCTACTGTTACCTTGTCACTGCTGCTGGACTTGGTGGCTGTGGTCTCTGTGAAATACAGGCCATAAAAAGACAGTTGAAAGGAAAATATTAACTGGGGTGTAGTGCTTTCTTTGAAAGACCTGTCTGTTTTCCATCGGTGTTCTGGGGCTCTATCTGGCTTGTTAAAAGCCCTGAGGTGAGACAAAGGACTCTTGATGGGAGAAGTATGGTCATGGTGGCAGTAGGAAAGCAAATGTTTTGCTAGGATGCCTTGGATAAGGCACAAGATATGACAAGGGAAGCTGGTCAAATACTTCTTGACCCTTTCTAGAAAGCCACTGCTGTGTGGCCAGTCTGTTTGCATGGTCTTCCTTGGCTTGAGGTATTTGGGTGGGCAAATGCCACTCTTTCAGATCAAGGTTTCCTTGCTCACCTCTTCCCAAAGTTTCTCAGCGTTAGCAGACTAGCCAGTATTGCTTGTTGGAGACTTTTCTTGTAATGCATTTTGTGAACAGGGAATTTGCACCCTGGAGTAAAAAATAAACCCAACTGATCAAAAAAAGAACAACCCAAACCCTCCAAAACTATCAAATAACCCCACAACTTAGCCATATTCACTGCAAATGGGCTGTATTTTTTCCTCTCCTTCTCCTGGAGGGTTGTGTATTGTCTGCCTCTGATTGCTGTCTCCTGGCAGGCAAGTGAGGGTTTTTCCTTTTGATTGGACTGCATTTAGGAACTGTAATTTTGCAAGGAAAGCTTGTGATTTGCAGCTGTCAGAAACGCCACTTGCTCCAAGGCAGAGAAGCTGGTATGGGAAGGTGTGTAGGCACTCCTATAGTCCTCCTAAGAAAGGTTAAGAGGATGTGAGTAGGACCAAACAGGGGCTGTTTGGCAGGGCTTTGGTAGAAAATGTTTATTTCCACTCAGCCATGTAGTGTAACTGCTTTCTCTGTGGAACCAGATACTGCTCTAAGGCTGGGGGTGTGATGCTCATGTAGCTTGTGGAAGAAGGAATGTGAAGCCTGTGAACTTCTGAGGGCAGCTCATGCTGATCCAGGTTGACAAAGGTAACATGGTGCTGTGGGTCTCTTCACCCCCCCTTTCTGCACACGCTGACACCAGGTCCCCCTTACAATCCATTGCTGGTGGCTGTGAGTTGGACAGCAGTGAATCAACAGTGCTCCTGGTGGGATCTAGGCTCTCAACTGTGGTGTGCCATGCATCTCCATAGCTAAGAGTGTCCAGAGGACAGCCAATATGTGCAGGCAACATGGTCTTCATGCCCAGTGTGCAGGGAGAGCTGTTATGAATGCTAGCAGCAGGTTCTGCCCACGAGCAATCCTCTGCTCCAGCAATGCTTCATCTCTGTGGTGCATGAATGGTCTTGGAAGAGCGAGCACATGCAATGCGTTCTTCTTCCAGTCTTTCCTTTTATTAATGTAGTCTTGCATTAGTAAGAATTTAAATTTGAATCGTTGAATAAATGAGGTTGCAAGGGAGGTCTGGAGGTCTCCTGTTCAACCCCTTACTCCAAGATCAGTGGCTTTTAAAACTGTCTGATTTTTAAAGAGCTCTGTCCAGTCAAGCTGTGTGTAATTCCAAGGATGGGTGACTCTCCCATCTCCCTGGGAACCTGATCCAGTGCTTAAACACTGTCATTAAGGAAGAAATAACACACCCACATCCCCCCCCAGCATTACTGAGTTGACATTTCCTTTTTTTTACAGCTGCTGTTTGTTGCTGTGCATCTGCATCTCTGAAGTCTGTCTTCTATATTGGCTTATGCAGGGTAGCAGTGAGATACCTCCTTAGCTGTTTTTCCAAGCTGAACAGATCCATTTCTCCTGCTCTTCTTCTACCAGAACAACCAGGGACTAGGGCATAGCATCTTTCTCTGCTGGTTTCACTTGAGCTTGTCTCCTGTGCTGGAGAACCTAGGACTAGATGTGGCACTTCCAATGTGGTCTTGCCAGTGCTGAACGAGAGAGGAGGACTTGGAAGCTCTTCTATAACTTTCTGCCATAGCCATGGTACCTGAGAGGCAGTGCCATGGGGGAGGTCCCCTGCTTCCCGAGGTCAGAACTGGCATGTTGTCCAACAGAGGTTTTTGAGATGATGTCAGGCAGCAAATGTGAATGTGGCTCTCTGACTCTGAATGACCGTTAGAGCTGCTTGCTTTAAGATGTGTTAAAAGCCTTGTAGCACGGAGAGCATAGCTTTACTGGCCAGGTATCCCTTCAGAAGTTCTGCCTGCTCTGGATAAGGCAGAACACAAAATAGTATAAGCTCAGACAAGAGCTTAAATCTTGCTATGAATCTACAAAAGAAATGGTAGTGACACTACTTTGCCTTCACCTAGAGACCAACACCACGGGCTCTTGGTGGTCTGAAAGTGCTTCTTCCACAACCCAGTTCACGTGTCTGGGTCAGGAGCTGTCCCACTGAGATACTCCTCATCCGTGATGAGCAAACCCCCAGCTTTAGCTGTCTCTCTAGATCTTTCTAGACCAAGCAAGCGGCTGATGGCATCCTCCAAGATGGTTTGAGAACAATAACCACCCCACATCTCCAGTATCAGTCCATTCTTTCACAATAGTTTTAAATATCGACGTTTCCCCAAATAACTCCCTTCCTCCTCTGTTCCTTTAGGAGGGATGACGCACTTACTTGTGAGGGAGGTGAACTGATGCTCAGGCTCATTCTTGTCTTGCATTAAGGTGATAAACAAAAGGTTTAAGTCTACAGCAAACAGGCTGTAGCTTGGTATCAGCTCTTGGATTAGTCATAATTGAAAGGCGTAAAACTTTATGCACCAGCTGCTGCTTTAGCTCTAAACCAATTGGCTTCGCCAGGCAATTAGCCTGTTGACTTTTGAGTTGAAGGCTTTCACCTGCATAGACAGCAAGACCAGAGGACTCCTCGGGTGATTTCCTGAATTCCTTTCTATGTGGCCGGGCTTGTTAATGTGGCAACTCTGCCCTGGCCCTGCCTTGTTTCCTAATCTGGTGGTAACTTTGGCATGACAGACACTTCTTTCAAGTACAAGTGTCTGTATCTGACGTCTCATTAGGATTTCAACAGTGTTATGCAAATGCTTGTTATTGTCCTAACAAGACGGCTGAACACATGTCTGTTAAAGTTTGCCTGTGTTTATTGCTTTGTTAGGAAGTCAGACCAGTATAATTCTTACTCCAGGTTCAGCTCTGCTCTGATGGGAACGGTTCAGGCTTTGATACAGTTCCCTGTATTCAGTGGTGGGTCAAGATGGGTCTGTCTGGGATGGTGGGTTTATTGCATGCTGAGGAACATGCCCCTCAGGACTGTTTTTACAAACTAAATAGCTAAGTCATCTTGCTAAATCAGCAGCCAAAGGTAAAATAAGCGAGTGCTGCGACTCTTCTTTTTTCTGGCCTACAGAGTTTCTCTCGGTGTTTGTTCGTAACACTGGTATAGTCCCAAAACCTCTTTTCCCAGTCCACAGAGCCTCCACACATCTCCATCCACGTGCTTGTACATCTTTGTATGTCTGCTTGTGCAAACTGATCCTTGGGCTAATCCTAGAGGCCGTTGGTTTATTAATCTCTGGATTCCTGTGTTCTTGTCATTATAGCTTCTGTTTCAATTAGCTGTTCTTCTCCTGCAAAGCAGGAATAGAAGGGTTTGGCTGTCCAGCTCCTCCTGGCACCTCTGCCACCCTCCCTCCTCTCCAAGATAAGGGAATTTAGGAGGGAGTCTGTAATAACAAACCAGCACCGCGATGCCCTGCGCGGGAGAGATGAAACGGCCGCTTTGTGTGCTGGAGGCTCATAGCTGACAGCTGGCTCAGCCTGGGGATGCCTTTCATTTCAAACAAATAAAAATAAATGTCAAAGCCTCTGCAAGCTGTTGTTGTGACTGCATGAGGTACTCCATCCTCAGAAATGTTCCCCTGGACTTACGTGCGCCGTGAGCTGTTGCGGTCCTTGAAGAATCAAACTTGATTGAGCCCCCAGATCTCGTCACTCCGAGATCTATTGTAGTCTCTGCACTGGGGATTTGAAGTAGGCTAATGACTATGTAGGAGGTGCTCTCAGCTGCTTGTCCCCCTAAAGGATGCTAAGTTTTACATAATAGTACCATGTGTGCCCTTTTCTAACCATCAAAATACAGCCAAACTGGGCAGGTGGTCTCTAACCCTTTCCCAAGGCTAAAAGGAAAGGGGCATGCAGAGGGAAATAAGTAACCAGCATCCTGCTAAAGGAGTTTGCCTGTGTTAGAGCAGGTGCTGAGGATTCCACTTGTGATTTTTTTTGACTCTGATAAATCTGAGTCACTGACTTTTGTTCTGCTTCACAAGCAAACGCTTGTTGTTCTGGTGCTAGTCACAAATACTAGAGTGGAGTCCAACTTGGATTACGTAGCTGCTTCCAACTATCCCTCCCTAGTTCATTGATGTAGGGGAGGGTTGGAGGGCACCTTGTGAGGGTTCAGACCACTGTGGCCCTATTGGATAAAGCCTGCCAGAGGGAACATGGTTGTATTAAACTTTTACTCTGACAAACTCCTTAATTTTGTCTAGTTGAACCTCCTCCTCCCCACCATGATTGGTATATTTCGTGTTGAATGATGGCACAGGAAGGTTGACAGTTGGACTTGATGATCTTGGAGGTTTCTTTTCCAGCCTTAATGATTGACAGGATAGTGAAACTGACTCTCAGTGCAGCATAGCTGACATGAAATGGGCAGTGATTTATGCTGGGAGTGGGTGAAATCCTCCCCCCAACTTGTTCATTTTGATCTTGGAGTGTGTGCACAAAGCAGTTCTGCAACTGTGGTGAAGGGCACTGGTCTGCAGGAATAAACAAATGATTTGAAAGGAGGATATTTTGGTAGATACCAGCCAACCATTCCAGTTGCTTCAGGAAAATGGGAAACTCTCCAGGTTTGAGAGGGCTGGGTGAAGTCTCCTGAAGCAAAGACTTTGTGTGCGCACAAGTACACGTAAAACCAGAAACAGCACGTGACTGAGCTGAGAGTTGAACCTTCCTCAACACTGGTATCAACTAGTTTCTCAATTTGTTAGGGAAGTATCAGTTTGTGTAAGAAGAAGTGAAAGTGGATGTGGGTGAGGTTACTTTGAAGAGTGAGAACTTCTTAGGCTTAGGATGCTAAAATGGGTTGTAGTGCCCTTCTAAGAAACAAGCAAGCAGAGGAAGAGCTCTACAGCCATCTGTCCTGCAGGACAGTGTGCTGCCAGTAGTCTACCACATGAGCACAGAGGAAGCGATTGTGATGTTTAGCTCCTCTATTAACAAACCTCTGCAGCTCCAACTTGGTTCATGAGATGAGGCTAAACCAAAGCACAGCTGGAGGGAAAGGACCTGGCACCTGCTGCTCAATCCCTTTCCCTTAAGGAAATGGTTGTGGTGAGCTGCAGTGACTCATGGGGAGGAGGGGATGGGTGGAGGATTGCTCTTCATGTCAAGTATGGAGATGTTGGATCTGGGCAGAGCAGCACTTGAACTTGGTCTTGGTGGCTGAAGTGGGAGGAATCTGAAGTACTTGGGGAAGTAATGTTGTACTCCTAACGCTTAATCAGAAGGCTCTTAATGCTATCAACAGAGGATGGATCATAGAAGATGGGGATGGGATTTCTAAGAAGCTGATAGAAGGCCCCAGGCTCTCCTCAGGAACCATCCTGTAGAAAAAGCCCATGGAGTGAGAGCAGCATCCCAGCTACCCCCAGTGAAAAGCCAAGAGATTGTCACCTTACCTAAAGGAGACCTATTCTCTAGCTTGGTATCAAGTTCAGGGGGTGTCCTATTGACCTCTCTGCTACTCTTGTTCTTGGCTTTAAACTTACAAGGAAGGTTTAGAGAGAGGTTTGCTGTGCACAGCAGTTAGAAGGATGATCTTGCAAGACAAGCCAGATTTGTCTGATGTATTTGGGTCTGAGCTGAGGCTCCAAAGAAGCGCTTGGCTTGGCAGAGACTGGAAGAATGATGGTTCACTCTGTCCTGAGCACAACTGTTTAAAGCAAGTAGGATTATAAATGAGGACTCTACCTAGGCTGGGGATCAAAAAAAACCCTCATTTATGAAAGCAATCCTATCATAAACAAATTTTTTGGTCTCAGTAAATAGACACTAAGTGCTGTGAAATGGCAAATGGTGAAACTGAACTGCAAGGGGTAACATTTAGGGGTAGACTCCTGTTCTGGACAGGCTTCATTACCTTTCTGCAAGCCATTAATTCAATAAAGCAGTGTAACAGATCCATTTCTGCCCATTTTCAGATGCTATCATATGCTTTTATTGCACCCTGAATAAGGTATGAAAAACTTTGTGTGGATAGAAAGCTGGCAAGGGCTAGAAAAACAAGATAAAAGCATATAACACTGACCTTCTTAAGAGTGTGGGCTCACAGAAGGGGAAAGAAAGAGTTGTCAGGGTCAGAACTGAGGTTAAGTTTGCAAAATGAGTACCTCTAGTTGCCTGCGGTTCTATCAAACCTCAAAGCACTTCAGAATTCTTGCTCCTCGGGTCAAACATGAGAATGAATAAACTGAGGAAAGCTGGTCTTTACAGAAAGAGGTGGTACTTTGCTCTTGCTCACGGGTAGATTTTCTGCTTTAAGGCTCTGGTACGTCATTGATTAGAAGCAGGTAATCCTGGTTTTCACCAATAAATGGTGAAATTCTCAAATCCTGCTATTAAGGTGTTGCAGCTGCGTTGGCAGAGTTTCATTTTAAGCATGAAGTGTCATGGTTAGATGTTGCTGAGCTTTGTTCAAAGCTTCTGTGAAGGAAGATGATGAGATCAGAGCTCTGACATCTCATGCAGCTTCTACCACATGAGTACACAGCTTGAGACCTGTGTGTATGTCGCTGGTGTTGATACAAGCTTAGCACTGGCGATACATCCTCCATCTGCACCATCTAGACATCAGAGGGCCAGGCACTTAACTGGGTAGTCCCATTTATAACCTCTGCATTCTGCATGGCTGGTGTACAACTGATATCCATCTCTTTGGTACTGTGTGGTGCTCCTCACTAGAGCTGGAAATCTCTGGAGTGATCTGGTCTATGGTGGTAGAATCGTCTGCTGTTGATATCATAGAATGTTTGGGTTGGAAGGCACCTTTAGAGGTCATCAGTGCAGGAGGATTGGAGTAGAGCAGGGGCATCTTCAACTAGAGCAAGTTGCTCAGATCCCCATTCAGCCTCACCTGGAATGATTCCAGGGATGGGGCATTTGTCACCTCTCTGGGTAACCTGGGACAGGCTCTCATCACCCTCAGTGTCAAAAAATTTCTTCCTCTGTCCAGTCTAAATCTCCCTTTTTGAGTTTAAAACCATCGCCCCTTGTCCAGTCTCAATGGGTCCTCCTAAAAATTCTGTCCCCATCTTTCTGACAGGCCCCTTGAATTCTTGAAATGCCACAAGAAGGTCTCCCAAAGCCTCACTAAGTTCTTCCTGCATGAAAATGCAGGATGACAGCTCCTACTTTTCCATCTCTGTTCAAAAACATAAAGACAAACTGAACATTACTCAGCTCTAAGGTTATACAAATGTTGACTAAGGCTCAGCAAACACCACTGTTTCAGGTCTGTCTCCCTCCAGCATCAACCCCAACACTCCATGCCAAATTGTTAAAAAAGGGCAGGCCACAAAAGCAGCTCTCTAAAGCCCAGCATAATGGAACTAATGCTGTATGTTTTATGGTTGAATAATTAAGGCTTGATTTACTCTTTCACTCGCAAAATAAGAAATACTCACAGATGCTAATTCCTGCCTGCTACTGGGAAAGTGCTTCTCGGTGTGCCTCTGGTGTCAGTGGTGTCCATCAGCAGGTTTGTGTTTCCAGAGCTGCTGGGCACGTTCTGCTCCTTAAAACAACAGCAGCCTCTTCCAGTTGAGCAGCAGTAGATATACAAAATATACTTTGGCCAACTGAGCTCTCCTGACATGGAAAATGGGTGATGGGAGGATCTCCCTGTGATACAGAAAGGCAGGCTCTGTGGTGGAGCCAGCAGAGGATTTGTTGCCGCATTTGTCTTGACGCTGACCCTTGTTACAACTCTTTGGTCTTCTCAAGCTGCTGCTCTGGCCTACTGGCTTCAAACCTGGGGTTTGAATCTCCTCCGGTGCCCAGTTCTCTTGGTACATCTCCTGCTGCTGCATATTTTTTCCTCTTCTTTCACTGGCTCCTATTCCTCATTACCTTCTGCTTGCCCCATACCTGCTTCTAATTTTACTCAAGCAAAGCCAGAACCCTTGAGTCTTAAATTCTGAAGTCTAAGGGCTGTTGAGCATATGCAATTTAGTTGCTATTTCTCCTCCCCTCAAAAGGCTTATAATTTGCCTAGATTTTTGGCGATGACAAAAATTAAATTTGACACAAAAAGCTATCCCCCCCTGCTCATTAAAGTCCCAGTTCTAAATCATGGGTCCAAGGCTTTTCAAAAAACAGTCACCAGAAATTGAACAAAACAATGTGTTTATTCCCATGCTGCTTTCTGAGAAGCAGTTGAATTCACATGTTCCAAAACAACTCTGCCCGAGGCAGACCCGGCTAGCATGCGAACTCCGATCTCCGAGCAGCTGGGGCTTGGTGACTTTATAAGCATCTGAAAACAGTACTGGGAAGGGTTAGGCAGCCTTAATAATGTTGTCTAAAGATGCAGTCTTGGAAGATTATCTCTTTAAAAAATAAAAAATAGTCTTAAAAAACTAAATGAAAAGGAACTAGGAATCGAGTCCTGCTAAATTCCCCTAAGAACACGAAGGGTTTAAGTCAGCCTCACCGCGCTCTTGCGCAGACCCCACGTCGTTGCCGTTTAAATAGCCCAGTATTCTTGAATCCACCACAATAGCACAAAAGACAAATGGAAGCGATTGTGTGCTCGCGAGTCTATTTTGTTTAATGGATGCATTTCAGGGGTCATGGGCCATGTGGCCCTCCCTTAGATATACAATCAGACCCTGAAAGAACATTGTCTGCTGGAGAACTTCCTCTGACACACCACCCTGCTGAAACAGCATGACAACAGCCCTGTTTCTTTTTTTTCTTTTTTTTTTTTCTCCCAAATTGCTGCATTCAGCCAACTTTGTAATTAGGACAATGAGGAATACGTATCTCCAAAGCAGTGTGCCTTTTAATAGTTGATTTATTTTTAAGAATGGGTGTGATTCAACGGCTCTCTCTGAAAACTTCATCTCCTACTGTCTGTATCTTAAGGAATAAGCCTGGCGTTGATCTAGCGAGCCTTTAAATGGAAGGCTGGAGTTGGCTGACTTCACTGTTTTGAATGGATTTTGATCAATGTTACACCAAGTGTCTGGGGTCTCGAGACTGGTTGCTTGGCCTCTCTCTTACCGGCAGTCTCGCGGTGTGCGCATCCGACACATCCAAGCGAGCGCCTTGCAATGGAGATGTCTCCTGTGAGAGGTTAGTGGCGTTCATCTGGGCTGACATTGGTGAGTGAGAGGCACGAGTGTGTCTCTGAGTGTGTTAGCTCTGCTGCAAGGGAGTTGTGTTCCCCCCCAGGCAATCTGTGGACTGAGGAAGGGAGAGGTAGAGTGAGTGCTCTGGAGCTTCTGCTGCCTGGGTGCAGGGGGGTTATGGTGTTTTGCTTGGTGCTTCACAGTAGGAGTTGAGGGAATGCTTTTCAAGTTGTCTCCTCACCTTGGTTTGGCCATCATTTGAATAAGGGCTGTAGCATGGTGGTAATTCCTGGAGGATCCCTGCTGCTAGTTGAGCATCACAACTATTTCTTCTTCATGCTTCTCCCTTTCCCATCCCTGGAAGATCCCTCAGCCTGGATGGGAAAGGGAGAAGCATGAAGAAATAGTAGGTGTGATGCTCAGCTAGGGGTTCCTCATCTGTCCTTGCTGCTTTTCTTTAATGGCACATCTCTACTAGTGCAGTATGAGACACCTTTGCCCAGACCCTTGCCTATGCTAGGGCTTTCTGCCCTCCTGGCTCCTTACTAGGAGGTGCTGATGTGTGAGTAATCATTCCTGTAAAACCTCTCTAAACTCCTGAATCGTGCTGGAATGAAGAATCAGGACTGGTGGATGCTGGAAATCAGGGCACAGTGCTGCCAACAGGCCTGGGCATCTCATCTTGGAACAGAGCAGCTAAACCGTAGCGGGTGATCGGTGTCTGCAAAAATGGTCTTGTGTTCTGTCAATTCAGCTGCTTCCATTCTTGTCCCAAGAACTTACCCTCAGTGTTCCTTGAAGCTTTGGCTGCTTGGGTGAGGCTGTCATGTACAGCTACTAGCTTTAAAACTGAAGCCCTATGTCTCCTCCTAAGTGCATCACAATCTTTTTGCCTTCCTCAGCACCTTCCAAGCTTCTCATGCTCTGAGCCTTAAAAGTAGTTGAGTGGGACGAAGGTGGGTGACAAGCTTTTGGAGATGGATGAAGTTGACCACTGGCTTCCCCTCCTCTACCTCGCTAACTGGTGGCTTTCAAATTCAAGCTATGCTCGTTGATGGAAACTGAAATGCCTCTTGGCATCTTGGGTGGGCTGAGTATCTCCCCGATAAGCCCTTGAAGGGTCTTGCTTGTAATAATGTTCTTCAGTACTTGGCGTGGGCGAACGGCACTGAACTCCCAACAGAGCTCCATGGTAACAAGCGATGGGATTAACAAGAAAAATAGCCAGTTCTCTTGCTAGCTCTTGGAAAATAGCCTTGCAGCTGGAGAAGCACATGTCCGATCAGGTGTGACCTGGGTTCAGACTGCAGTAGCCACTACTGTCACTTTGTGAACCTACAACCCAAGACTTGTTGTTCCAATATGCTCTCGGGCATATTAGATGCCTGAGATGAGGTCTGCTCTGCAGGGTTGGTCTGAAGCAAGCGTGAGTTCAGAAAGGCACCAAGAGCGAGCAGGCTGTGAGCACATAGGCTTCCATTTCATGTCCACTCTGGGTATTGGCACCACAGTAGCTAGAGAAATGGACTCTTTCCTGATTTGGGTTTTAACCCATTTTAACCAACTTAAGGGACCTGTTAGCTCAGATTTAAGACCGTGCCCAAGATTATGAGTGTTTGGGTGCTGGTGGCAAGGGAAAAGGTTGAAGGTCCCTCACCAATTCAGAGGGCCTGATGTGCAGGGAGTCAATAGGGTAGATCTGGCCATGTGTCCGTGTTGAGATGGTGTGGGCAGAAGGGGGAGGTCAAGAATAAGTCTGGGAAAGGAAAGGACTATTTAAGTGCCTTCTACGCAGAGGTGGGGGGATGATTTTGCACGTTGAATTTCTACTAGCAACAAGAGAATTCAGTTGCTGATTTTTAATATGCTACATAATTTTCTACACGTAGAGTACAGAAGTTGTTAACCTGAATGGTGGTAAGTCAGCTGAGGAAACACTAAATACTTTTGTTTCTGACAAGTTAAGGGTTTTTCTTTGTTTTTTACTGGTAATTAAGATCTCCTAGGCTGGCCGAAGGGCTATGACAAGCCATAGTACTGCTCTTCCACTGCATTTTGTTTAAATATATGTACGATTCCCATCTTGGCTATTAGGGGATGAAAACCATACAGGAACATACCTCTGCTGGAAAGGCACTTGGAGGAGAGACCCCTTCTTTAAAATAATTTAGATTTCATTATTTTCCCTGCTAAAAAAAAAAACCTTTTATATGAGCTTTTCTTAAAATCACTAATTTTTTGAGCACTTTATGATGGCACTTAGTACTTTTGAGCTGTAAAGTATTATTTAAGTGTGCATTAAATTCTGCTGTAGCTACAAAGAAATAAAACTTCTGGCTATTGGCAGAAAATGAATGCGATGCTTCTGGGTTTGAACCCTTTATGATCTCAAATAACTGTCTGCCAAACCCCCATCCTTTATTATGTAGCCCAAGTGTGGCACAGATATCTAGTAAAGGGACCAACACAAGAAGGTTGAAACAATGAGCACTAATTCTCTGCAGCAGGCTTCTGTTGACGTGACTACTCCTTGAGTAATTTTCAGCCGTAGCTTTTGTCTCAGCCCCTTCTACGTGGAGATATTTGTTGTACATGGTGTACCAGAGACATGTGCCACAGGGAAGGGATGGATCCATGCTGCAATGTGGATACTTTCCCCCAGCAGACGAGGGTTTACAACTAGAATTGACAAAACAAAGAGAGAGACCAAACGTGGGAGGATGTTGTTATTCTTCTGCTGAAGTTGTTTTTAAATAAGCAAAAGCCTTTTTTCTTAAGCAAACCTTTTTTGGCACAGAGGAAGAACAGATTTCTTTAAATACCAAGGTTTTTTAGCTTAACTGGCCTTTTCAGCACTGTATTTGTGGGTGACAGCCACTTTCTTCTGTGGGAAGGATGATAAGGGTAGTTATTACACATCTTGGTGTTTGGGGGATATTTTTATGTGGTTTGTCATTTTCGTTGGGGCTTTTTTCCCCCTTCTTCATCCCCATGACTTGAACCTCTTTGTCAGCTGATATCAATGTCTTGTGCACTTGGTTTATTCCTCTCCCTCTTTGAAATCACCATGTTTTTCAGCTCCTCTAGCAAGCTGAAAACCGGATTCATCATAAATTCTTCTTGTATTTCTGTGTTGATACTTTTATACCTCTCAAGCGTACCTTGTTCCTATTGCTGATTCCTGTGGAGACACCATAAGTCCCTCTGCTTTTTCTCTAGCTGCTACTACTTGAAAGGAGGAATTCAGCTCTTCTCATGCTGACATACATCAGTAAGTTGTCACTTCAATGCAGAACTAAAAATCTGTCTCTGATGTGTGAAGTCAGCTATTAACCTGTGCCCAGCATAGCTTAATCTTCAGCTGTGGCACTCTCTTAATCAACAAATGCCCCAACCCTCCTGTTCAGCTCTTGTAGGGTTTCCCATATGTCATATCTTTAATATCTTGCTCACTGTATGAGATATAGCCTTTCTCCACTCCAATTTCTATCTCCTAGAAGGTGGATTGCCTACTGATATAGATATGGTTTTTTATATGCAAGCATCTCATATGGTATCTTGGGGTGCATTGAGAAGCGTTACCAGCAGGGTAGAGTAGAGGTGTTCTCCTCCACCCCTACTCTGCCCTAATGAGGTCATGGTTGGTGTATCATGCCCAGTTCAAGAGGTACAGGGAACAACTGGAGAGAGTCCAGAGGAGGCTACAAAGATGCTGAGGGTCCTGAAGCATCTCTGTGGGCAGGCCAGGCTGAGAGCCCTGGAGCTGTGCAGCTGGAGAAGAGCAGCCTGAGAGGGGAGCTGAGCAATGCTGAGCAAGAGCTCAAGGGCCTTTTAGGGGG